>JAGKQL010000032.1:530549-556777 GCA_018398635.1 Cyprinodon brontotheroides | reverse complement strand
TCCATCCATCCATCCATTCATCCATCCATCCATCCATCCATCCATCCATCCATCCATCCATCCATCCATCCATCCATCCATCCATCCATCCATCCATCCATCCATCCATCAGACCCGGAACCTTTTTGCTGCAATACAACAGTGCTATAAACTGCCCTAACAGTGCAGCCTTTATCTTTGTCAGTAGTCATTTGACACACTGCATGAAAAGTGGGATTTTCGTCAATATGCGGCACTGTAGATTGTCGTGGAACTTCAGGTTAGCGGCAGTTTACGACAATTTGCAGGCTTCGCCGAAAACTCCCGTAAATTGTCAGAAATTGATGTGGAATTTCTTAGGCAGTGTTCCCCCCATGCCTCCCCCCCGTGGAATTCTAGGGGAGGCTTTAACATGTAAATGAACATGCTGTGAGCTATACAAATGCAAACCAGGGTTGCAGGGGGGGTTTTACCCCCCCCTGACAACTTTCTGAGGGAAATTCTCTGATACAAAGAGATCAGGCTTAGTATAGCCTCTCACATTTTAGCTTGAATTGATTTATTTAATTAAAGTATAGAGACCAAAACAGATCTTTAGCTGACAGAGCAATACATTTAGAGCAGTAATTATAAAAAAAAATAAAATTGCATTTAAGATAAAAAAATAAAATGTTGTTCGTCAATATGCTCACTTCACAATTACTTAAGTGGAAAAGTTTCAAGAAATGAGTCTGAGATGATTCACTTTATAACATGGCGCATTATCCTGTTGGAAGTAGCCATCAGAAGATTGGTACACTGTGGTCATAAGGCACGCCAGGTCAAGATAGCAATTCAATTGCACCAAACAGGAAAAAGAACATCGACAAAGACCGGAGAAGTCAAATTAATGTGATAGCAGCACAGATCGGTGACTAGAAATGAAAGCACAATATACGTATATATATAATGTGTGCTGCCAATCGACTAAAGTGGCGCACCGCAATCGCAGCAAAGCCTGAGTTAATACGCGATCTAATCCGCATGTTAATCGCACATGCGCAGGTTTACATGATTGAAAATCATTTAAATACTCTCGATTTGGTACAAAAAAGTCAAATTCAGGCTAGGTTTGTGCCAATGTTCTTTTTTTATAATGAAAACAGGTCACAGATTCTGATTTATGCCATAGAAACATATGGCAAGACAGATGGGGAGACTTGTAGGAAATTCGGTCCGACAGCAGGTAGCCAAGTAAAAAAGGCCATGAAAACAGCAACCATTCAACACAGCAGTCTTTACAGTTAGTACAGTCTTTTGAACACAGACAAGCAGCGCGACCCTACTGCTATAAGATTTAGCACGAGTTATGACTTACGCGCAGGGCCACCAAGATAATAATGAACAATTTTCAATCAATAGATGGAAAACGCAATAAACGGGCGCCACTAGATGAAGGTAGTCTATGCTCTAGAAAGTTACTTTTCAGGCTCTTAATAAAAATGAGATCGCACACACACCCACTCACCCACACACAGACACACCCACCCACACACACACAGAGGCTCACACATGCATGAAAATTTAGCGTACAATTACGGCAAGAGTGCTGCTAAAGAAGATTCCATTTTACCTCACTCTGGGGTTTTCCTTAGATGATTTCACTTATCCCCGTTACAAAAATCTACAAAAATATATAATATATATTTGGGCAGAAACTGAACATATGCTGGATGATGGTGGGATTTTTTTAATATGTCATATTAAATTAAGTGCTCACAGGGTTCATACAGGAATGAGTGACTCTAATTTAATGCTATTTTAATGCTATTAGAAATTATTTTAATGCCATCATCAAGAATCATGTACACTAATAACTTGTGTACATGAAATATGAAGGAGCTGTAAGCACAGTTCCATGACTCCTGTATGTATATAAAACACACACACACACACACACACACACACACACACACACACACACACACACACACACACACACACACACACACACACACACACACACACACACATACATACATACATACATACATACATACATACATACATACCTGAGCTTATATAATATATCTGGATAAATTGTTTTTATAATTTTTTTTTTATTAAAGAATTATAAATACTTCGATAAACATATTTAAATAATTTTAGTGCCAATTAAGGCCTTGATTTAAAAAAAAAAAGAATGATTTTTTAATTATTTTTATTGATCTGCGGAAACCCTGGTTCATCTCGCGCATGCTCTTTACGATCTCCAAGAAACCTCAGAGCGGCGCGGTGGATCCAGCCAGAGTGGAGGATGGATGCTTCTGCTTTGTGCATGGGTTCTCCGGAGCGCCTGGATTTCGGGGTAAAACTCCTCTTGGACGCATAAAGATACTCTGCATCTGGAACAAAGCATTTTTCAACTCAAAGAAGAGATGCTAGCGGTAAATATATGTTCGATTACTGCCTGCTAAGCTAAAAGCGGCCTAGCCTGAGCTACGGCTAATAGCGGCTAATAGTAGCCTTGCAAGAACAAGCTTTATTAAAGTGTATTTTTTGTGATTTACAGGTAGCAGTACGCCGTCTTAACAACTCGGAGACTAATTGCAGGCGCTATGAACCGGAGCAAGGGTAAGATTTAAAGAATATGCTTTCATTCTGCGGTAAAAGGAAATAGATACACGGATGGATACCGATCATAGCTTTACATTTTGTTTTCACAGACCACCTATTTGCTCGGAGCCATCTCGGCAAGTCCAGATTTGCACGATGTTGATAAAGACGACATTATGTGTGTAAGTGGCTTGTTTTAATGGTATTTTCTCTCCTTCCTTGTTACTGTGACTTTTGCGTTTGATTATTTATTTATACCACTCTCATTTAATTGTTTTCCAGCTTTCATAGCCTGGGCAATACGGTATTTTCAGGCGAGGCACGCGGGAAGGCTTCGAATATCGGCTGCCAGCCAACCGCGTTGCGTCGCTGAGGCTATCTGCTTTCGGTCGGACCTGAAGAAAAAGAGGTAAGGCTTTATTTGTTGACTATTTTTCAGGTACATTGATAGATGTGTTGTGTCCATACGCAGTGCGCTGATTCATTGTTTTTTTTTTCAGCTGCTGAAAGCGAGGCAGAGTGTGCTAGCAGATGAGGAAGTGGAACTCTGGAAGTCCGCCTTCCTCGGCGGTGTCTCTGGATGGATTGTACGGTCGCCGCCATTTCGTAGGCCGGATCTCACTGAACTCTGTGTTAAGCTGCAGTCCCGGTTAGAAGCGATGCCGAAGTACAGGGCCACGCACAGTAGGCGTCTGCACATCGGACCTGCCTCGGAGGGAATGCTGCGAGATTACCTCCAACCTCGGTGAAACAAACGGACCGCTCATCGAGTTTTACTTTTAGAAACACGCATGTGTTTAGGATACGCGTTGTATACTTAGTTGTGTGTGTGTTTTTTTTTTTTTAATAAAAGCTTTTTCTTTGCATAAACAGCTTCCTGCAAATCTTCATTTCCTATATAAATTCATTCATGTCCTTGATGGTAGCATAATAATTGTGTAGTAGTGTAGGATAACAAATACACACCATATGAATGAATAAATATATGAATGAATAAAATATATGAATGAATAAATATATATATATATGAATAAATATATATATGAATATATATATGTAAATATATATATATGCCAACCAATCACGAGCGACTTTACTTGTTTAAAAAGAAGTGGTTCCGTCCAATACTCAGTAAGAAAATTAAAGCCTGGTGTGGCCACGTGTGGTTTTGCTGCCAATCACGAGCGATTTCACTTGTTTGAGAATAGTGGTTTCAGCCAATACTGAGTAGGTTATTCAAGCCAGACCTGGCCAGCCAATTGTGATGTAATTGTTTCTTGTCTCTGGCTAAGTTTGTAGAGCTGCTACAAAGTTTTAAGTGTTGGAGATATGGAAACAGCGGAATGTAATAATCTGATAAAGTTCTCTTCTACCCTCTTAAAAAAACAATAATTGAGAGACAATCATAATCTAAGTGTGTATTTTAAAACTCTGTCATATTCATGGTAAATGCTCAGTTTTCCATAGTACCTTGATTAAGCCTCTTCTGCAACCAACTGTGATAATCAGAAGAGAAAACTGTCATGATGAGTTTTAAAGGTCTGACCCAAAGATGCAGAGAACCACTCAGAGAACCAGGAAAAAGGTTTAACAGGTTATTGGGTTGAGGGTACAGGGGAAGTGTGATCTGGAACTCAGGTAGCTGGTGAACAGGAACTTGGATGTCTGGAGGGGATATCACAATGGTTAGTTCAGGAACCGTGGGAATCTTGAATGCAGTAGGGAAAATGCTAGTGAGGGACTCACGTTAGGGGGGATTCTTCTCTCACTAGCATCCAGTCTGTGTGGGTTGATCAGAGAAGAGGCAACATGTTGAAGAGTGGACAGGTAGACATTCTTTGGACCCAGAGAAGCAGTGGACTGTCACTTGGATTTCCGTGAGGGACTTGGACAGCACATGTGGAGGTTTCTCCCTTGCTCAGTGTGAACTCGGTAAACAATCCTTCCAGGGGAAGAAGGCCAAAAATCCAGTAGGCAGGAGGACTTCCTGCCAAAGGCAAAGACAAAAAAAATCAAGGTTAGACTCAGGGAGACAAAGACTCAGTGAAACAAAGACTCAGGTTAGACTCTGCTAAACTAAGCATGGCTAGAGTACCCAAAACTGGCAAACACTCTGGCATTGAGGTAGTGACAGTCCACTGCTTAAGTACTCCTCCAGATAATGATCAAAAGAGCCGCAGGTGTGCAGGGAGGACCAACAAGGACAGGGTGCCACCTGGTGGTGGAGGGAGAGACAGACACAAAACAAAACACACAAACTGGATTCCTGACAAAAACAGTGAGGAAAAATTGCACTCAAGGAAGAGTGGCATTATTTCAATATATTTTGATTCAAGAAGAAATAAGAATTATCGCCACTAAAAAAACGCACTCAATCAGGATTTAAAAAGTATTTTTAAAAGGAAAGGATGCTGAAGTCCTGAATATGACAACTAATTTTAGTTTCTAAAATAATGGGTTAGCTTGACAAAAACCTGAAATGATGAAAGTATTTTAAATAATGTTATTATAAATAAATAAAACTTGTGAATAAATCTATTTATGCACGTTATTCTCACTGTATAATCATTGTGATGTAATTTTTAAATTAATGCTTATATTTATTTATTTTATGTATTATTTGCCCTTTTAATTTTATGCCTATTATTTATATTTATATATTTATTGTTCAGGTCCTTTGTAGACTTTCATAATCTAAGTGTGTATTTTAAAACAGTAAGAAAAATCTCTAACAAAAAACAATTTTCTTTGTCGAAAAAAAAAAAAATAAGGTCTTGATGGAACCTGAAAAAAGCATGAGCTATGGTGATGTTAGGATAAGTATCATTGATAGTGATACATCAGAGACAGTGATAAATCATAAGGCACCTCCTACTTAACAATATGTAAAGCAATTTAGTATAAAAGGAAGTCATGAATCTGCTTTAGTCAGAGGATCAAACAGCTTTCATCAGTTGAGCTTCAGCATCAATCATGTACTCTGTGGCTCTGTTACTGCTGCTAAATGCTGGATCCTGTAAGGGGTTTTTCATTGATTAAACTTATAGTTTATGCGCTTAAAATTAGATGAATTATAGTAATAATTTTGCTTTTTTTCCCTGTCTCCACAGGTGTGTTCTGTATTGATCTTATCCAGCCAGGCTCTAAAGTTGTGCAGCCTGGACAGTCTCTGACTATCACCTGTCAGCTCTCTGGTTACTCTTTGACTGAAGCATATGCCACAGGTTGGATCAGACAACGTGAAGGAAAGACATTGGAATGGATTTTTCATAAGTGGGGGCATAGTAATAACTTCTACCAAAATAATGCTCTGAAGAACAAGTTCAGCTACAGCAGAGACACTTCGGCTGGAACAGTAACAATAACAGGACAGAATCTGCAGCCTGAAGACACAGCTGTTTATTACTGTGTGAGGCGGCACAGTGATACAAACCACAGAGGAGGCTGTACAAAAACCAGTCAATCAGGCTCTATAACAATCTGAAGAGACTGACTACTGAACAGTTCTCTTCCAACTTTGATCATTGCATGTTTGCTTGGTGATAAATGAACTCTGTCATATTTGATGTTAAATGCTGAATTTTTCATAGTACCTTCATTATGTCTCGTCTTACCAACTGTGGTAATCAGAAGAGGAAACAGTGGGAAAAAATTGCACTCAAGGAAGAGTGGCATTATTTTAATATATTTTCACTCAAGAAGAAATAAGAATTATCACCACTAAAAAAACTCACAAAATCAGGATTTTAAAAGTATTTCTTAAAGGAAAGATTGTTGAAGTTCTAAATATGATAACTGATTTTAGTTTCTAAAATAATTGGTTAGCTTGACAAAAACCAAAAATGATGAAAGAATTTTAAATAATGGCATTATAAATAAGTAAAACTTAAAAAACATAATAAGCAAAGAGAAAATATTAACAAAACCACCCCCTCCTTGTTGACATAAAGAGACAGAAATGCATATAGAATAGAAAAAAAGGACAGGCAGAACTAAATAGGGTGTAACAGCTCTATAACAATCTGAACAGACTGACTACTGAACAGTTCTCTTCTAAATTTTATCATTGCATGTTTGCTTGGTTATAAATGAACTCTGTCATATTTTATGGTAAATGCTAAATTTTCCATAGTACCTTAATTAAGCCTCTTCTGCAATCAACTGTGATAATCAGAAGATGAAACAGTGGGAAAAAAATGCACTCAAGAAAAGGGGCATAATTTCAATCTATTTTTACTATATAAGAATTATCACCACTAAAAAACTCACTCAATTAGGATTAAAAATGATTCGTTAAATGAAAGGTTGTTGAAGTTCTAAATAAGACAACTGATTTTAGTTTCTAAAATAATGGGTTAGCTTGACAAAAACCTGAAATAATGAAAGTATTTTAAATATTGGCATTATAAATAAGTAAAACTTAAAAAACATAATAAGCAAACAAAAAGTAGCAAAACCAGCCCCTCCTTTTCGACATAAAGAGACGAAAATGCATATAGAATAGAAAAAAAGGACAGGCAGAACTAAATAGGGTGTAACAAATAAACAGTAAATAACCAAACAGACAAAAAAATAAAGACATAAACATAAATAAAACTATTTATGCATGTTATTCTCACTGTATAATCATTGTGATGTAATTGTTTAATTAATGCTTACATTTATTTATTTTATGTATTATTTGCTCATTTAATTTTATGCCTAACTATTTATTGTTCAGGTCCTCCTTAGACTTTTCTGAGCCTCAACATTTTTTTCAGGAAGCCACCAGCAGGGGGGAGAACTGAGACTTCTTACAGGATGTGTTTTCCTTTCTCTTTATCCTCTGCTGTTTTCTGTAATTTAAAATCTCAGTTTATGCGAACTAATTTTACTACCCTAAACAAGAGATGTTAAAATCAATATATTCTACAGATACTTAGATTGGAAAAAGACATTTATTGAGGGTTGGACCAGCTGTTTGGCTTCAAAAAAACAAAAATAACCATATGCCTTAACAAAAGATAACTTTCAACAAAATACAAAGAAGGTATACATTTTCAGAAGACTGAAGAAAACTGTCTTTATTGATCTTACACTAGAGAAATTCACTTCTGAAATTGGCTTTTATACACAAACAAACAGAAGGTGCACAAAGGGGGAAAAGATGCACTGCATCCAGATGTATAGAGTGCATGGTAAAAATAAAGGAGAGATTTAAGTTGACTTATATATACAATATCTTATATTATGTACAGTAAAGTTATGGCTGCTAAGTGCAATTTCTGGTTTGCTAAATAGATCATTAGTATAAGTTATTGCAGGGTTATTACACCAGATTATATTGAAGTGACATTGCTAAGTCTTAGGTAATATTTATACATGGACTCTTTAGATTTAAAGCCCAGGTTGAAACTTATGTCAGAGCTGAAGTAGTAGAAAGCATAACACTTAAAGACATAATAAATATTTTTTATTTACAAGATTACATTTTGTTTCTGAAATTAAAAAGTGTTCATTCAATACTGTTCTACATTAACTTCTGCAGTTTTTAAATTTACAAATGGGCTGGAAGTATTGGCTCATGTTTAATCTAAGCAAACAGTTTTTGGGGAGGGGCTATGCAAACTCTTCTTCTTTTAAAACAATGCCATCAGCAGGTCTGTACAGTTTCCATTGGACACAGAAAGCAACTTTAACACATATATGTTTTTTTTTTTTCCTGACATACTACCATTAAAGGTGTTTTTGTCTTGGGATGGAGAAATCCGTCATCTGGAGTTTTGTTTTTGTGGTTCTTTTTCACAGTGAGAATTTATTCGATTTCTATGATATTTATCAAAAGAATTAAAATTTTGACTGAAATGACAATGACTTGTTTTCTTACAGGAGTCTGGAGTGAGATCAGACTGGATCAGTCAGCCTCTCAGGTGCAGAGACCTGGGGACACAGTGAAGATGTCTTGTGTCATTTCTGGTTACAGAATGACAAGCAATTATATCCACTGGATCAGACAGAAACCAGGGAGAGCTCTGGAATGGATTGGATATATGAACACTGGTAGCAACGATCCCACCTATGCCAGTTCATTTCAAAGTCGTTTCACCATGACTGAAAATGTCCCCAGCAGCACCCAGTACCTTGAGATCAGCAGACTAACAGCAGAAGATTCTGCTGTTTACTTCTGTGCTCGGAGAGACACGGTGACTGAAGGCAGTGGAGCAGCTGTACAAAAACAGCCACAGACAAGAAACAATGGAATCACAGAGACATCTGGTCTCTCTCCAATGAATAATAATAAAGTTAATACATCAATATCAAACCTATTTTTCCAATCTCGTAACAACATTCTAATAAAAGTTACCCTGATGGTGATCATATTTATAGAGATCATTTTGTTCTAATAAATTAATGTTTTACTAGACAACCTATGGAAAAATAAACAACTGTTGCTAATATGTTTAATTTAAAATACCATTTTGCTTTGTTTGAGTGGTTGGGCTCGGTTTTGTCTTTTTATTCTTTCTTTGATGAAAGATTTGCACGTCAGAGTTAACATGGCTCAATAAACAGCAGTACTGGATAAGAAATTATTAAACTGATAAACATTAATCCATTATTTATAAGCCAGACTTTCTGCCTACTCTCCTCCTAGCTCTTTGCCCCAGCATTGAATATTAATACTAATATCCTCTGAAAGGGATTAATCTCAAAAGGAGCCAAACTTTAACTATTTTTAAAGTAAAGTAGAGGAAAAGTATACTAATATCAGTTCGGAGGCTTGTGGCAGATAAACAGCATTGACTTTTGAACACATTTGATTTTTTTAAAAAACTGTTTACATTTTACAAGTCATATCCACTTCCACTCATAATTTTAGTAGAGTAATATGTTACAGCACAGACATTATCCCAAAACAGTGACAGATATTGTTCAATCAACCGCAATCCTATAGAAAATTACTCTGTCAAAAATGTTCCCTTTAAATTAAAACAGTATCTTTATATTCCAAACAGTTTTCTCCTTCCTTTACAAACCTGAGCTGATTTAACTTTGTGACAAAGTTGGTTACAGGTTCGGTAACCAGCAGGATCCAGGAAAACAGTGAAAGAAAAGAGCAGACAGGGGGCAAGGCAAAAAACTCCAAAATCCAAAACAGACAACAAGTCAGAATCAGGAAAACAGGCAGACTTACTTGGAGGCTAGAGTTACTCTCACAACAGGCTTGAATGATCTGGCATTGGTGGCTGAAAACAAAAAACATACATAGGAGCTGGAATCAGGTGGATAAGATAGGTGGTAATGACAAACCGGGCGGAGTTAAACAGATTAATGGAATGAGCAATCAAGCCTTCCACCAGCGCCAGGATAGTGACATTAAAACCGTCAAAACAATTTGTTTCATCCAGACAATTAATTTCTTTGTGGTTGGACTCTGTTGTTCACTACATAACAAAATAAATATTTTTTTAAGAAGATGCAAAGTTAAATTTGATACTGTTATCATTAGTAATAATACTAAGAAAATAAAGTAAAAGGAATTTATTATCCAAAATTGCAGAAAATAATGTCCTGTAATATAGGGTAGGGCCATAATAGGTATAAGGTTTAAAGCGTCTGTTCTCAATGTTTTTCCTGCATTATTTTTACTTTTATAATTGAAGTACTTAAAAAAATGATTAAGTTGATACTCTAACTTCTCCAAAAGTGTTTTTAAACAGTAGGATTTATACTTCTACTTGAATAATAAACATTAATACTTTTGACACCTCTGTTAACAAAGATTACTCTTAACAACTTAGCTATTTGTTTAAGATTTTGGTATGTATTTAACATTTTATGTCGATTAACTGTCTTAACAGATCAAGCAAGAAAAAGGATCAGCAATAAAAATAAAAATAGAACACAATAAGGCTTGACATCCATCTTTATTAGCTGCAATAGCCAAATCAATTAAGACAATAAAAAAGCTTGGGAGCAGGTTTTAAGTTCCATCTATCCAACTATACATCAATATATCCAGTCTTTCATCCATCTTCTCTCACTTATTCTTTCACGGCTACGCTGGTACTGGTGCCTATCTCCAGGAGTTGGAGAGAACCCATGTGTCATGGTCTTGGTTCTGCTGTTCTTGCACTGCTCCTTGTTTTCTAGATTTATTGGTTTAATTCAGTTTTGTTGTATTTTTAGATTTATGTTAGTTCTCATGCTTTCTATTTGTCCTCTGTTGCCCTCTTGTGTTGTGTGTGTGTGTTCCTTTCCCCAGCTCCTCGTTGTCTCCTCTCACACCTGCTCCTTGTCAGCTCGTTAACCCTCCCTTTGTCTCTGTCTGCTATATATGCTCTCCCTCTGCTCTCACTCTTTGTTGGTTCCTTGTCTTTGCTGTCCTCCCATGCTGTCGTCTACGTTCCTCGTCTATCCCTGGCTCCTCGTGTTTTGTTTCCCCAGATGTCTCCATAGTTCTGGTTTGCTTTATATTTTTCATGTTGGCTTTTGGATTTTTAGATTCACGCCTCTGTTTCCTGAGTTTATTTCATTAAAGCTGCAAGAAATCTCCTCAGCCTCTGCCTCTGCATTTGGGTCCTCAAACCTCAACCAACCCTGACACCATGCATGTACAATGAAAAAGTGCAAACTTCATGCAGAAAGACTGTGGATCAAACCCAGAACCTTCTTGCTGCAAGACTACAGCGTTACAAACTGTTCCACTGTGTAGCGCTTAACTCTGTCAATAGTCATTTGACAGAAACTAGATCCAATTGTGATACAATTGTTTCTTGTCTCTGGCTATGTTTGTAGAGCTGCTACACAGTTTTAAGTTTGGAGATATGAAAACAGCGGAATGTAATAGTCTGATAAAGTTCTCTTCTACCCTCTTAAAAAACAAGAATGAATAGAATCATAAAATAAATGTGTATTTTAAGAGAGTAAGAACAATTTGTAACAAAGAAACAATTTTCTTTGTCGAAAATATATTAAAAAATAAGGCCTTGTTGGAACCTGAAAAAAGCATGAGCTATGGTGATGTTAGGATAAGTATCATTGATAGTGATACATCAGAGACAGTGATAAATCATAAGGCACCTCCTACTTAACAATATGTAAAGCAATTTAGTATAAAAGGAAGTCATGAATCTGCTTTAGTCAGAGGATCAAACAGTTTTCATCAGTTGAGCTTCAGCATCAATCATGTACTCTGTGGCTCTGTTACTGCTGCTAAATGCTGGATCCTGTAAGGAGTTTTTAATTGATTAAACTTATAGTTGATGCACTTAAAATTAGATGAATTATAGTAATAATTTTGCTTTTTTTCCTTGTCTCCACAGATGTGTTCTGTATTGATCTCGTCCAGCCAGACTCTAAAGTTGTGCAGCCTGGACAGTCTCTGACTATCACCTGTCGGCCCTCTGGTTACTCTATAGCTGATAGCAGCTATGCAACAGGTTGGATCAGACATCGGGAAGGAAAAGCAATGGAATGGATCTCTTTCATATGTGGGGTGATGGGAGCTTAACCCAGAATAATGCTCTGAAGAACAAGTTCAGCTACAGCAGAGACACTTCGGCTGGAACAGTAACAATAACAGGACAGAATCTGCAGCCTGAAGACACAGCTGTTTATTACTGTGTGAGGCGGCACAGTGATACAAACCACAGAGGAGGCTGTACAAAAACCAGTCAAACTAAAGGATTCAATTAGAATTATTTGCAAACAAAGCTTGTGTGATAGAGACCCACAGTGGCACTGTGATTTATGTCACTAATTTAGGGAGATAATATCAATAAGCTATATTTGTGTTATTAATATTAGTTTGGTCTTTTTTTGATAAAAATATTATAACCTTGTTAGCGGTGCAGAAGAACCTATGGTGGCTTTTTATTTAAAGAAAAAAAAAATATACATAAATAAAAAATAAAGTTTAAAAGAAAAAAATAAATAAAGTTTTTCGTCATTTGGAATCGGAGGTATCAATGTAATCCATACCATCTAGATGTGAGATACCCTCAGACTGGCAATCTACACCTTATCTTATAACAAAAGAAGTTCTCAGTTTTTCTTTATCTTTGATATTTTCTTATATTTCCTTGAATGAAATTAAAAAAAGAAACATATGTTTACTGGATTTAATAAGGTCATGTACAAAGATCACATAATGTAATGCATGTAACAACTACAGACAAACTAAAAAAGTTTTCAAAAGCTTGTTATTATAAAGGGAAAAGGGAGGTAGACGGTCAACAGAGGAAATCTGACTAAGAAGATCATCCGTAAAAAACAACAAGCAGTACTGAACCAGCAACAGGTGATACTGCAGTTTTAGCTCAAAGCCTTCTAGAACAATGGGATGCAGCCATTGAGTAAAGTGGATTTTTTTATTTACTAAATATTAATATGCATGTTAAAAAAAACAAAACACTATTTCAATATTTCATCTTGATAACATTGAATTATTGTTTCATTTCTGACCTGAATAAGTCCCCAGATTTAGTCTCAGAAATGTGGTCACCTTAATTTAAAAATATCACTGCAAAACTCAATCTGAGTCCCCTTTAAATAGGAGAGTGAACTGAGCTAAAAGTTGTAGTTAGGCAACAAGCTAGATGTAACTGAATTGAATTGATCAATGTTAATTTTGCCATGAAGCTTACTGGTTTGCATGTACGCCAGAATGTTCAATGAGGTCTCAGAGGACCGGAAAACCTGTCTGCTTCTACGTGTGTCCTAAAGTCATTTTTGGAAACAACCCTAGACAATCTTGTAATTATTGCTGATACTTTTAATACCTGATATGACCTTAAACAATCAGAAATCAACACAATTGCTGTAATGTAAAAATCAAAAAGAAAATGTGTAATTTAAGACAAGCTACCTAAATGATCATCAAATAAATAAAACAGTAAACTGCATAACTGTCACTGCTATATTCCATTGAAAGTCTTTCTAATAAGCTTTTTTTAAACCATAAACATTAGTGGTTCATATTTTCACGGTTTATTTTCAGAGTTAAATATTCCTGTTAACCCGTCATTTTGTGGGTTGGATCATATGCAAACTTTCTCCCCTCCTATTTCTTATAAAATCTCATTACAGTAGGGGAGTGAACATTTCCATGTCTATTTCTTCAGTCACCATGTCTTTTGCTGCATTATTTCTGCTGCTTGCAGCAGCAGGTGGGTTTCTTAGGTTGGTTATTTCAAACATTTAATCTTTAAACATCTTTCTAATCTCTACAGATTGAATATGTGCTTCTTTCAACAGATGTGAGATGCGAACAGTTGACACAGCCAGCCTCTATGACTGTGCAACCAGGTCAGTCTTTGACCATCAGCTGTCAGGTTTCTTATTCTCTTGGTACCCAGACACATTGGATCCGACAGCCTGCAGGAAAAGCACTGGAGTGGATTGGTTACATGTGTGATGGATGCAGCGGAAATCGCAAGGATTCTTTAAAGAACAAGTTCAGTATTACAGTTCATGCTTCCAGTAAAACTGTGACTCTGAATGGAAACAATATGCAGCCCCAAGACACTGCTGTTTATTACTGTGCGAAAGAGCCACAGTGACACAACCCATCTGCAGAGCTGTACAAAAACCCTTTAGAGTCTGAGCATGTTGTCCAAAACACCAGAGGAGGAGCTCTGACACTACTGATAGATTCAAGATTCAGCAAAGTGTCCAAAGGTCTTCACTGTGTATGACTAAACATATGATAAACTGGTCATAGTTTAATTACAGAGGAAGCCACTAAAAGTGGCTGACTAAACCCTAACAGCTGCAGCTCGACTAAATGACAGCTTCCTTTAGCTTTTATGCCATTTGCTTGCACCTTTACATGCATCTGGAAGTGCCCATTGCCATGATACAGTGAAAAACAGCTCCTATAGTTAAAACTATATTCTATATTAGTTATTTGTGCTGTTCTTTTTACATCTCTCTTTGCAGACGAAGCCTATTGATGAAGTTTTATTAATCCCTCTCTTTTGTCTCTTCTTTCTCCCTTTATTCTTTTCTCCCTTTTTTTCTTTTTCCTGTGCTACATTTCCAATCTAGCGTCCTCATAACATGACTTATTACCGACATAACTCAGGGTAACACTGTTTACAGATTTAAATCAAGGAGTTCATTGTGAAAAAGGCATAAATGAATAACCAGTGAGAATCAAATCTGTGTAGCCGTTTTTACCATTGAGGAATACTACACCCATATCATAGTTAGCCTGCATTTTCTAGACTCACCCCATGCTGAACTTTATTTTGAAGTACTTTTGATATCTTAATTGCATCTGGAACAGACAATTTGAATGCTGCTGTCTGCTGATTTTAAAAAAATGGAGTATCTACAGCGCCCGGGCAGAAAGGTCCATCAAAGTCTACTGAGAATCTTTACTATGATCAAATATGCAACATTTCATGATGTATTTAAAGCTTTGCTGAGTAAATCATTTACAGCATGCCTAATTTAGAACGAGAATCAAGTCATTTAAACTAGAAATTTCCCCAAAAACAGTAGTGTATAGGATGGCCTGAAATAGCCTTACAACTGCGAAAGCATCCCTGATCAACGCCGGCAGACCAATTTAAGCGCATTCAGCTCGATAATAGAGTTGATGCTCTGTATCAGCACACTGAAGTCCTCAAACATTATTTCTATCGTTGTTGGCTTTCTTAGAACAGGTATGTATCACATGTCTGTAATTCTATATTGCATTATTTGCAGAGCTGGCGCTTTTTGCAGCACTCTCATCTGGTTTGGTCAGACGAAGCCGTATTGATGAAGTTTTATTAATCGCGTCTCTTTTGTCTCTTCTTTACTCCCTTTTTTCTAACTCTATTACATTTCTCTCTCCTCTGCTACTTTGCCGATGTAGGGTAACATGACATGAATTATTTCCTACATAACTCATAATAAAACTATTTACACATATAAATCAATCAGATCATTATGGCAAAAGCATTAATGCTTTACCAGTGAGAATAAAATCTATTGGGCTCTTTCTGCCATTAAGGCAATTGTATTGCCACATTGCCAGATAAGACACCATAAACAAACAAACAAACAAACAAAAAAATAAAAATAAGGCCTGATTTGGATACAAAAAAGGTTCCCCAAGCTTTACACATCCCAAGGAGCACTGTGCAAGTGAAAATATTGAAATGGAAGGAGTATCAGACCACTACAAATCTACAGAGACCTGTCCATGCCTCTAAATTTTCAGCTCAAACAAAGAGAAGACTTTTTGGCAATAATGCAAAATGTTATGTTTGGTGTAAAAGCAACACAACTCATGACCCTTAACACACTGTTCCCACTTTCAAACATGGTGGTGGCAGTATCATGGTTTGGGCCTGCTTTTCTTCAGAAGACTGAAGAAAACTGTCTTTATTGATCTCACACTGGAGAAATTCACTTGACAAATAGGCTCTATAAACAAACCTAAAGGTTGCAGAGGAGGAAGGTTTAGAGAAGTCAAATACCACACTCTGGATCCGAGATGTATAGAGTGGATGGGTAAAATAAAAGGATGTCGAGCTGTTTTAAAGGTGACTTTTAAATGCAATATCTTATATTATGTACAGTAAAGTTATGGCTGCTGCAAGTAAGTGTGGTTTCTGGTTTGTTGAATAGATCATTAGTATAAAGAATTGTGCAGTGTTATTACACCAGGGAATAACCATGCTGGATTCATTTCTACATATAAGTCTGATAGCAGCAGGGGATAAATGACCCTGCTCTAGTGGTCCTTTTTACACACAGGGTGTATAAAGTCCGTTGTTGAAGAATACTTGCTCAGCTCCACTACAGTCTGGTGCAGGGGTTGTGATTGTGTTTATCCACTATGGATGTAATGTCAGTTGGACAACACCCTCCTGATGGCCACTTCCTCCAGTGAGGTCCGGAGCGCAGCCCAGGATACTAAGTGGCGTCTCCTCACCAGCTTCTTCAGTGTCACATTCTGTCCAGCTCTGCGCCGTTAAAAACTACCGCAAAGTAGTTTTCAATAACAAGCTGAGAAATGTCCAGTTTTGCTGGTAATTTTCCAGAATCAGTCGTCCTTATAAACATATAAAAACTGGAACAAAAAAATGCAATCATGAAAATAAAATTAAGTAATATTTATACATGGACTCTTTAGATGAAAATCCCAGGTTGAAACTTATGTCAGGCTGAAGTAGTAGAAAGCATAACAATTAACATATAATAAATCATTTTTTTACAAGATTAAATTTTGTCTCTGAAATTAAAAGTGTTTATTCAAAACGTTCCAAATTAATTTCTGCAGTTTTAAATTTCACAAATAAGGCTGGAGGTCATGAAAAGTCTCATTTTAATCTAAGCCAACCATTTTTGGGAGGGAGGCTATGCAAACTCTACTTCTTTTAAAAACAATAGCATCCGCGAGTTCTGTACAGTCTCCATTGGACAGAGAAAATAATTTTTCCCCATATATCACGTCTATTTTTTCTAACATAGACTGCCATTAGATGTTTTTGTCTTGGGATGGAGAAATCAGGCATCTGGAGTTTTGTTTTTGTGGATTCTTTTTCAGAGTGAGAATTTCAGTTGATTTCTATGATATTTATACAAAAGATTTAAAATTTTGACTGAAATGACAATGACTTGTTTTCTTACAGGAGTCTGGAGTGAGATCAGACTGGATCAGTCAGCCTCTCAGGTGAAGAGACCTGGGGACACAGTGAAGATGTCTTGTGTCATTTCTGGTTACAGCATGACAAGCTATAATATCCACTGGATTAGACAGAAACCAGGGAGAACTCTGGAATGGATTGGGTGGATGAACACTGGTAGCAACGATCCCACCTATGCCAGTTCCTTTCAAAGTCATTTCACCATGACTGAAAATGTCCCCAGCAGCACCCAGTACCTTGAGATCAGCAGACTAACAGCAGAAGATTCTGCTGTTTACTTCTGTGCTCGGAGAGACACAGTGACTGAAGGCAGTGGAGCAGCTGTACAAAAACAGCCACAGACAAGAAACAATGGAATCACAGAGAGCCTGAGCAGTTTCTGTCTTGGCGGCAAATGTTGCGATAAGGAGTTGATCCATGAATATCAAACCTATTTACTCCAATCTCGTAACAACATTCTAATAAAAGTTACCCTGATGGTGATCATATTTATAGAGATCATTTTGTTCTAATAAATTAATGTTTTACTAGACAACCTATGGAAAAATAAACAACTGTTGCTAATATGTTTAATTTAAAATACCATTTTGCTTTGTTTGAGTGGTTGGGCTCGGTTTTGTTTTTTATTCTTACTTTGATGAAAGATTTGCACGTCAGAGTTAATATGGCTCAATAAAACAGCAGTACTGGATAAGAAATTATTAAACTGATAAACATTAATCCATTATTTATTAGCCAGACTTTCTGCCTACTCTCCTCCTAGCTCTTTACCCCAGCATCGAATAGTAATACTAATATCCTCTAAAAGGGATGAATCTCAAAAGGAGCCAAAGCTTTTAACTATTTTTGAAGTAGAGCAGAGAAATTGTATACAGAGATCCGGCTCTGTGAGACTCATGGCGAGATAAATAAACAGCATTGACTTATCAACAGTAGATCATCCATCCAAAAATCCATCCATCCATCCATCCATCCAAGTCATCCGTCCATCCATCCATCCATCCAGTCCATCCATCATAAATCATCCATCCATCCATCTGTGCTGATAAACTGCCTAACTTAAAATTGCAGCCCTTATCTTTGTCAGTAGTCATTTGACAGAAACTAGATCCAATTGCTGATGTAATTCTTTCTTGCATCAATCTGGCTATGTTTGTAGGAGCTGCTACATAGTTTTAAGTTTGGAGATATGAAAACAGCCGGAATGTAATAATCTCATAAAGTTCTCTTCTACCGTCTTGCAAAACTAAAAAATGAAGAATCATAATCTAAGTATTGTATTTTAACAGAGTGCTTCAGTAATTAAATTGAGTAGACAAAGAAACAATTTTCTTTGTCGAAAATATATTAAAAAATGAGGCCTTGAGTGGAACCTGAAAAAGTACGTGAGATCCTACTTCTGATGTTAGGATAAGTATCATTGATAGTGATACATCAGAAACAGTGATAAATCATAAAGCACCTCCTACTTAACAATATGTAAAGTAATTTAGTATAAAAGGAAGTCATGAATCTGCTTTAGTCAGAGGATCAAACAGCTTTCATCAGTTGAGCTTCAGCATCAGTCATGTATTCTGTGGCTCTGATACTGCTGCTAACTGCTGGATCCTGTAAGGAGTTTTAAATAGATTAGACTTATAGTTGATGCACTTAAAATTAGATGAATTATAGTAATAATTTTGTTTTTTTTTCCTTGTCTCCACAGGTGTGTTCTGTATTGATCTCATCCAGCCAGACTCTAAAGTTGTGCAGCCTGGACAGTCTCTGACTATCACCTGTCGGCCCTCTGGTTACTCTATAACTGATAACAGCTATGCAACAGGTTGGATCAGACATCGGGAAGGAAAAGCAATGGAATGGATTTTTTATATGTGGGGTGGTGGGAGTTTTTACCAAAATAATGCTCTGAAGAACAAGTTCAGCTACAGCAGAGACACTTCTGCTGGAACAGTAACAATAACAGGACAGAATCTGCAGCCTGAAGACACAGCTGTTTATTACTGTGTGAGGCGGCACAGTGATACAAACCACAGAGGAGGCTGTGCAAAAACAAGTCAGACAGAAGGATTAAATTAAAATCATATGTAAACAAAGTCTGTGGAAAGGAGGCCCCAGTAATCACTGATTTGTGTCACAAACTTTGGGAGATAAAGATGCAATATATGTGGGTTATCAAGAACAGTTGGGTGTTTCAGCATCAAAACTACTCCTATCGCCTTCTTTGGACTATTGTTATGGTTTTGTCAGGAGATCAAGAAATCAGATAACTGAGTTTATTGAAGATAAGGGAATAAGGTAATGGGGAGATTAGGAACTGCAGTGATGGTGCAGGAGGCAGGTTCTCTAAAAACACATCACAGGATTAGAACTGACAGAGTGAGGGAATGAATGTAGCAGGCATCCATCTTACATTTGCGAGTGAGGTCCAGGGTTGTGGCTGTAAGCTGGTGGTGGTGAGTTTGATTCTTTCAAGTAAATGGTGTCTTTAGAGAACTATTGTAGCTGCTGGGCGGGCAGGCCGTGAAGATGGAGTGGTTTCAGTGAAAGTAGTTTGCAGAGGCATTTCCAGAACAGGGAACTGAAACTAACTCACAGATTAATAGAGACATGAAGTATTTTCAAGTGCTCAGAGAGACAGAGAGGTAATACTCCTTACTGTACCTGCAGCTGATGATCCAGCCCAGCAGCAAATGACAGAAGTCGCCCTCTGGTGGAAGAACCTGAAGGATGAAAAAATAACCTAGCCACAACCCCAATCCCTGACAAGTAAAGGAGAACCTACTGAGGCCTTTTCTTTAAATTAAGGAAAATAAAAAATAGATTTTTATTATACATAAAGAATAAAAAAATGAAATAAAAATATTTCAGGCCATTTGTACACAGGTATTAATATGATCCGTATTATTCTTCAGACTGGCAATGTATTCCTCAACTTTTATAACCATAGAAAACTAGAATTTTTGTAACAGTAAGACAAATTCTTCTGTTTTTTTATTTCATCTTGATTATCTGCTTGTGTGTTCTGAAATAAGATAAAATGCATGACTATTTTTATTGGAATCCATTCAGTCAAAAGTGCAAAGAACTCATTATGACAGTATTGAAATATTTAAAAGGCATCAGGGGCAGGAATTGTGAAATAATATTTTCCTGTATTTAATAATACATATCTTGCCATTTCTTTGAATAGGCTGTTTGCTGGATAATACACAGGGGTGGGGTGGGGGGTGCAGGGGGCATTGGGCGAATTTTGCTAAGGAAGAAGCACGTCTTTAAAACACTTTTAGGGATAGTAATGGATTCCTCTGCAGTCACCAAATGACCAACATCTACTTAAAACCCATTAAAAGTGTTCTATCCATCATGGATAAACTGCAAGAATACAAAAAGTGGTGGATTGGTTTAGCAGAATAAAGTCACCCATTCATTATACAGTATCTAAAGATATATAAATAAACAACTTTGAAAAATACGGTTGGTCACCTAATCTGAACAAAAATTGTCCAGGGATCAAATGTAGGTGAGAAACCTTTAGAGAGGAGTTATCAGTCATGCAGAAATTCAAATATATGGGATTGAACTCTGTAGATGGTAGACCTTGTTGGGATCCGGAGGCTTGCCCACCAGAGGGCGCCGAGGATCCCTTCCTGAGGGCTTGTGCTCACCTGCAACACTTGTCTTCCATCTGCTCATCAGGAGGACTCCTACTTAAGGAGGAGGAGACTGACACTCCAGTGCCAGCGTGTTTGCCAGTAATGGTAGCAGCAAAACCTGAGCCAGTCTACCAGATCTTGCCTGATTCTTGTGAACCTGTCTGACCCTGTTTTCTCCCTGTCTCTCAGAACCTGACTTGCCTGGAAACCTGAAACACTGAAGATAGAGACCTCAACCTGGAATCTGCCTGCCTGCACTCAGTTTGCCTCTGCCAAGCTCTCAGTTCTCCACGCCTGCCTGCACTCGAAGTTCAATCTCAGCTAGCCCCTCAGCCCCTCTGCCTGCCTACTAGCCTCTGGACCCTCAAGAGTTCCCCCTGCTGATCAGTTCCACCTGCGGAGCAGGTATTCCCTCATACATCCTGATAAAACTGCAGTTTACCTGGAACTCCTCTAACCTCTCTGTCCTCCTCAGTGGAGATCCAGCCGTGACCAGTCTGACCACCCAAGTTCCTGTTCACATTTTATCTACACCTTTGTCAATAAACCTTTTGAACTTTCTCCTAACCTCCGTGTGTTTCTGCATATGGGCTAGACATCTAATCCCATCATGACAGACCTCTTCTCTGGTTTAATTCTCTTCACCTATTTTGCATTGTAAGTGGCTGTAAACTGTCAGTTCAGCATCATATTTCTCTTCTCTCCTTTGTAGCCGACTGTGATGAAAATGAAAACTTAAAAGGATCAGTGGTTTCTTATTTTTATATATTCATAGGCTTTAGCAAAAAGGAAAATACACAAAACATATTGGTATGATTTAAATGGCTGAAATTTGCTTCAAGGTATCAAGTCCAGCAACAATTACAGCCTGGTCCATTAAATAGGATTCAGATATAAATTCATATTCTGCATGGATCAACAGTACAACTTTTTGAGTTGCTGACATTACTATTATTATTATCCCCTTCATCTTCTGATATTTACTCATAAGCCTGGAACTCCATGGTTTGTTTGTTTTTATTTTGTTGGAATAACTACTGTATGTCCTGGAAGACTGAGAATCTTGACCAGCAAGTTGGCTGAATGCATTTAGATTTCAGAAGAATTTGATGTAATATGGTTAATTATTTTAAAGTTTAGCTGAATAGTAAGTATGGGACATTTTTGATAAAAAATCCAAAAGGTGCAGTTATGCTTAATTTAAATGTGATGTTTAGAGGATTCATTGGTTTATTTTTCCAATTTCATGTGTGTGATTAAGTTAGTTTATTGGTTGCATAACATTTTCCTAATCTATTCTGATATTCATTGCACAGGGTTGAAGTGTAAATATCTGACACAGCCTGCCTCTGATTCTGCAGTAAGTCAGATTCTAACTATCTGCTGTCAGGTCTCTTACTCCGTCTATTGCTCCTGGACAGCTGGAGGAAGGGATTGGAGAAATATGAATATCTTACAGAAAAAACAAATATTCCCTCAAATATAAAGGGGAACACCATTTTTTTTTTCATTTTATTATTTTTTTTTTACATTGGGCCCTTGATTTTACGTTATAAAATCATTTTCTACTCACCCATATTAGTTTTGTGTCATTTGGAGCTGTTCTGAAGATATTCGGCTTTGTTATATCCAAGTAACGTCTTCCTATGGGCAACAAATTGAAGGTAAAACAGACTGACTACTGAACAGTTCTCTTCTAACTTTGATCATTGCATGTTTGCTTGGTGATAAATGAACTCTGTCATGTTTGATGGTAAATGCTCAATTTTCCATATTTACTTTATTATGCCTCTTCTGCAACCAACTATGATAATCAGAAGAGGAAACAGTGGGCAAAAACTGCCCTCAAGGAAGAGTGGAAGTATTTCAATATAAAAAATTTAATAATTTCTTCAAATATTTTCACTCACGAAGAAATAACAATTATCGCCAAAAAAATAAAAACATACTCAATTAGGATTTAAAAAGTATTTGTTAAAGGAAAGGTTGTTGAAGTTCTGAATAAGACAACTGATTTTAGTTTCTAAAATAATGGGTTAGCTTCACAAAAAACTGAAATAATGAAAGTACTTTTTAAATAGTGGCATTATAAATAAGTAAAACTTAAAAACATAATAAGCAAACAGAAAATATTGGCAAACTACTTAAATTGTATTTGCTGTCCAATAGTTTGAAGATTTTCCAATGATAATACATTTGGTTTAATTAATCTCTGATAGGTAAAGCAGGCAAGTAAAAGTACTTTTACTTCAAAATCAATATTGCTTATGTAGCAGTAAAAGGTATTGATATTTTGTTATATCTTTGTGAAACCCTAAGACAAAAAAATTTATAGGTTTTTAATTTTTTTACCAACAACATTTGGTTAAATTATTTTTAGATATTTTTATCACATCTTTACATAAAATGAAAATAACTGGAAGTGAAAATACAATACAACAATTTGAATACAATAGAGGGCATTCATTGTTGATGATTTTATATTTGATTTTGAATATTATTGAAAATCAGATTAAAACCTTGTCTTAACTTATTTTTTAATTTTCTATTACTTCAGCCATTAGATTATGTGTCTGTTTGTGCAATGAGAATAAAAACTTTTGTTTGTTTTCTCCCTCTGATAGATATTATTTCAGCCATTTTCTTTCGATCAGTGTAGAGATCATTGATTCAACAACTTCTTGTATGAAAAATTGTATATATTAAACAGCTTACAATATATAAAACAAGGTTTCAAAAAAAAATCCTGATCATCCTATTTCTTGTCAAGGCAATTGGTATAAAATAAGCAATTTTTTACTTCAGATAAAACATTTATTCTATTTATTTTTTATATTTTCTGTTTGTTCTTATACATAAGGTTGAAACTGGAATCAAAATAAAAACATCTACTTGTTAATGACGTTTTTAAGAGAACTTAAAAATATGGTTTATGTTTCAAGAAAAGAATGTCATTTAAAGGATACTTTGGTTCATATCATGCTTTCAAACAGCAAAGATCCCAGAATATTGCTAAATATAAACTAAAGGTGTGAGTACCCAGTGGATGTCTCTGGTAACATGTGCAGTAAAAAAGAGACTTTTGGTTAAATAAGAGTCTTTTAACCATAGGACTTTAAAACATTATACTGAATATGTATAAATTATCCATTAATATATTGATGAATATATCTGATTAAGGAACCTGACTTCAAAAGCTGTTTTATATCTTTTACTTTTATCATCCCATCTGTGGGTGAAGTAGATTTTAGTTGTAGGGTTTTTTACTGTGATATACTGGGGTGGCAGTTATACACCAATACAAAAACCTCAGAATAGAAACCCGAGAAAATAATCTACAAGTATGCAGAGAAAAACCAATAGAAAACCATATTTATTTAAAGAAAATCAGGAAAGTGTGATATGCATCTACATTAATGTTGAAAAGTTTAAAAAAAGCTGTTTTAAATAGTTATAGCAAGAAGATAATTTTGAGTTCAACTAAATTTTAGAATCTTTTATAAGACCCACAAAGAATTACTCAGCTATATAAAAGCAAAAGCTCATTTGGACATTTTTATTTATTCTAGTGTTGTGTGTTATACAAATTGATAAATTTTTGCTGCTGCTGCTTTGGTGCTTTAGTTTTCTGTTAAAGAAGTCAGTGGAGAAGATGTAGCATTGTGATTATGATTATAGTTTGGACTACTGGGGAAATGGAAAGTTACAGTTCTCCCAGGTAAGATTTTTTAAAACATATTTTAAATACTATTTTTTGAGGTTGTCAAAGAGAAGTCAAAGCTATTAATTAATATAAACTTATACAAGGAAGAGTTTTGGGTCATGTTTAATTTTGTTGCAGTAAATATTGTGTTACTTTTTTTTATTTGATCACTGATTGGCAGAATAAAAGTTTTATGTATTTACAAGTTTCTTAGAAAAACAGATATTGAGACTGTTGCTTTTACAATTTTGTGTTGTTATAAAGACAACATTTTTGATAAACCAAAAAGGAAACTAAGATGGGAAAAAAAATTTGATTAGCTTTAACTTAATTTAGCTTATGTTGCATTTTTTTATGGAAAAAAAAAAGTCTTTATTCCATTCACCTTCCTATTTATGAAATGGGTGAATGTTTATTTACAAAAAAGAAGCAACTTTGCTTTCAAGGTTTTCCCTTTTTTTAAACTGAGGCGATGTCCAAAAAATAAAAACCTTAAAGGAATTATCTGCAGCTAGATTGAAAATGTAAATGTGAACCAAAATATAAACCAAACATTCTCTGTTTATATTTAACCTATACATAGTAAGATATATACTTTTACACCTTTTAAGCTTCACATTATTCGGTGAGTTATTAACACAGTTGTGGAAATATCTTCGGGACAAAAACTCTGAAGATTTTCTTTTTACAGA
Source organism: Cyprinodon brontotheroides (assembly GCA_018398635.1). Taxonomy (NCBI): domain Eukaryota; kingdom Metazoa; phylum Chordata; class Actinopteri; order Cyprinodontiformes; family Cyprinodontidae; genus Cyprinodon; species Cyprinodon brontotheroides. The sequence continues at coordinate 531,528 of JAGKQL010000032.1, read as the reverse complement.
TATAGATGGTCTGAAATTTGTTCAGTGAAACATACATTTGTTGAAAAATTTCGCCAGAGCTTTTTTATGTTTTCATAGTACAGCATCAGCTAAATCTTAGTATTTCATCCAGCTATGTTGTTTCATTAATTATGTTTACCATATTTTCATTTTTATGAAATGTAATTTATTTATATTCTTTTTTGCTCTAATATGTCACTGCTAACTTTTCTTAACCTTTTCCAATGAAATGTTTGATTTATTTGAAATATTGAAAATGCCTGTGAAATTTTCATTGAGTCATTGATTATACAACAAGGACACAAAAATCTAAATATATCAATGACATTGAAAAGATAACCTTTAAGGTTTATTTTAAAGCCAACAAACAATAGTAGTTTGTATAAAAACACACAAAATGATAAACAAGAAAACATTTAAAAAGTTTAGGATTCAAAAATGAATGACTTTTTTTCTACATACAGAGTTTCCTTTTATGCTTGGAAAGCTGTTAGAAAATGACTAATAAACAGCTGGACTATCATCTACGTTTTCAAATTTAATTAGATTTTAGTCTTGGCTAATGATTCTATTGCTTTTATCAACTTCTCAATATGTGCTTTCTGTAAAAGCTAGATAAGGTGCAATGTCTGTCCTCCAGCCATTGCTGCACTGAAAAAAATGACTTTTTGGTGAAGTAAAATCTCTTAGAGTATCTGTCATAATTTCTACTCTAAAAACTAGGATTTCTAAAGTAAAATTAAACCTTTTTTTTGTAATGCATGACTTTTGGGGAAATAGGAAGCTTTACTTAGATTTCCTTATACCATTTAAAGGTTTAATAGCAGTATGTACATAAACCTTAAAATACTAGACAAACTTTACTTTTAAAATTTAGCACTTTGAAACGCATGCATGTATGCATGCACACTGTAGCTCACAGGAGGACTGATTCTACTCCGAGTCCACACATCACAGGATCAGACACAGAGCAAGAGGC
>JAGKQL010000032.1:486196-525549 GCA_018398635.1 Cyprinodon brontotheroides | reverse complement strand
CTCTGAGCACTTGAAAATACTTCATGTCTCTATTAATCTGTGAGTTATTTTCAGTTCCCTGTTCTGGAAATGCCTCTGCAAACTACTTTCACTGAAACCACTCCATCTTCACGGCCTGCCCGCCCAGCAGCTACAATAGTTCTCTAAAGACACCATTTACTTGAAAGAATCAAACTCACCACCACCAGCTTACAGCCACAACCCTGGACATCACTCGCAAATGTAAGATGGATGCCTGCTACATTCATTCCCTCACTCTGTCAGTTCTAATCCTGTGATGTGTTTTTAGAGAACCTGCCTCCTGCACCATCACTGCAGTTCCTAATCTCCCCATTACCTTATTCCCTTATCTTCAATAAACTCAGTTATCTGATTTCTTGATCTCCTGACAAAACCATAACAATAGCCCAAAGAAGGCGATAGGAGTAGTTTTGATGCTGAAACACCCAACTGTTGTTTAAAACCCACATATATTGCATCTTTATCTCCCAAAGTTTGTGACACAAATCAGTGATTACTGTGGCCTCCTTCCCTAAGACTTTGTTTACATATGATTTTAATTTAATCCTTCTGTCTGACTTGTTTTTGCACAGCCTCCTCTGTGGTTTGTATCACTGTGCCGCCTCACACAGTAATAAACAGCTGTGTCTTCAGGCTGTAGATTCTGTCCTGTTATTGTTACTGTTCCAGCAGAAGTGTCTCTGCTGTAGCTGAACTTGTTCTTCAGAGCATCATTTTGGTAAAAACCCCCACCACCCCACATATAAAAAATCCATTCCATTGCTTTTCCTTCCCGATGTCTGATCCAACCTGTTGCATAGCTGTTATCAGTTATAGAGTAACCAGAGGGCTGATAGTCAGAGACTGTCCAGGCTGCACAACTTTAGAGTCTGGCTGGATGAGATCAATACAGAACACACCTGTGGAGACAAGGAAAAAAAAACAAAATTATTACTATAATTCATCTAATTTTAAGTGCATCAACTATAAGTCTAATCTATTTAAAACTCCTTACAGGATCCAGCAGTTAGCAGCAGTATCAGAGCCACAGAATACATGACTGATGCTGAAGCTCAACTGATGAAAGCTATTTGATCCTCTGACTAAAGCAGATTCATGACTTCCTTTTATACTAAATTACTTTACATATTGTTAAGTAGGAGGTGCTTTATGATTTATCACTGTTTCTGATGTATCACTATCAATGATACTTATCCTAACATCACCATAGCTCATGCTTTTTTCAGGTTCCAACAAGGCCTTTTTTTTAATATATTTTCGACAAAGAAAATTGTTTCTTTGTTACAATTTGTTCTTACTCTCCTAAAATACACACTTAGATTATGATTCTCTTCATTCTTCTTATAAAGGTAGTTAGAAGTAAACTTTTATGAGATTATTATATTCCCATTTTTTTTTATCTCTAAACTTAAAACTGTGTAGCAACTCTACAAACATAGCCAGAGACAAGAAACAATTACATCACAATTGGATCTAGTTTCTGTCAAATGACTACTGACAAAGATAAGGGCTGCACGGTTAGGGCAGCTTTATAGCACTGTTGGATGGATGGATGGATGGATGGATGGATGGATGGATTTTGATGGATGGATGGATGGATGGATGGATGGATGGATGGATGGATGGATGGATGGATGGATGGATGGATGGATGGATGGATGGATGGAAACTTACTGCCAAGGATGGATTTTTTTCTTAACTGATCCTGCTACTGGAGCTTATGATGATGGACGTCAAGCCAGTGTTTTAGGTTCTATTTTATTGCTGAACCTTTTGCCGTTTGATCTGTTCAGACATTGACATAATGTTAAATAGTTATCAAATATCTTAAAAAAATATATCTTTTTGTCCCAATCTTAAATGAGCTAAGGTTTTTTAAGGCAGGAGAATTTTTTAGAATAGAAAGATACTGTTTAAATTAAAGAGAACATTTCTTAGACAGTAATTCTCTATAGGACTGGGTTTGATAATGGAACCATGTCTCTCAGTCACTGGGTTGAGATAATGTCTGTGCTTCAACATGTTGCTCTACTGAAGTCTTGAATGGAGGTGGACATGACTTTGTAGGAGTGTAAACAGTTTTTATAAAAATCTAATATGTTCATAAGTCACTGCTGTTTATTTATCTGCCATGAGTCTCAGAGCTGATCTCTGTACACAATTTCTCAGCTTTACTTCAAAAATAGTTAAAGTTTGGCTCCTTTTGAGATTCATTCCTTTTAGAGAATATTAGTATTACTATTCGATGCTGGGGTAAAGAGCTAGGAGGAGAGTAAGCAGAAAGTCTGGCTAATAAATAATAGACTAATGTTTATCAATTTCATAATTTCTTATCCAGTACTGCTGTTTATTGAGCCATATTAACTCTGACGTGCAAATCTTTTATCAAAGAAATAATAAAAAAACTAAACTGAGCCCAACCACTCAAACAAAGCAAAGTAGTATTTTAAATTAAACATATTGACAACAGTTGTTTATTTTTCCATAAGTTGGTCTAGTAAAACATTAATTTATTAGAAGAAAATGATCTCTATAAATGTGATCACCGTCAGGGTAACTTTTATTAGAATGTTGTTACCAGATTGGAGAAATAGGTTTGATATTCATGGATCAACTTTATCAACATTTATAAGACAGAGACTGAATGTCTCTGTGATTCCATTGTTTCTTGTCTGTGGCTGTTTTTGTACAGCTGATCCACTGCCTTCAGTCACAGTGTCTCTCCGAGCACAGAAGTAAACAGCAGAATCTTCTGCTGTTAGTCTGCTGATCTCAAGGTACTGGGTGCTGCTGGGGACATTTTCAGTCATGGTGAAACGACTTTGAAAGGAACTGGCATAGGCGGGTCTGTTGCTACCAGTGTTCATATATCCAATCCACTCCAGAGTTCTCCCTGGTTTCTGTCTAATCCAGTGGATATTATAGCTTGTCATGCTGTAACCAGAAATGACACAAGACATCTTCACTGTGTCCCCAGGTCTCTTCACCTGAGAGGCTGACTGATCCAGTCTGATCTCACTCCAGACTCCTGTAAGAAAACAAGTCATTGTCATTTCATTCAAAATTCCGAATCTTTGTGTAAATATCATAGAAATCAACTGGAATTCTCACTGTGAAAAAGAACCACAAAAACAAAACTCCAGATGCCTGATTTCTCCATCCCAAGACAAAAGCACCTTCAATGGCACTATGTTAGAAAAAACAAAACAAAACAAAAAACATATATGGGTTAAAGTTACTTTCTGTGTCCAATGGAAACTGCACAGAACTGCTGATGGCATTGTTTTAAAAGAAGAAGAGTTTGCATAGACCCTCCCCAAAAACTGCTTGCTTAGATTAAACATGAGCCAATACTTCCAGCCCATTTGTAAATTTAAAAACTGCAGAAATTAATGTGGAAACAGTAATAAACACTTTTTAATTTCCGAAACAACATGTAATCTTGTAAAAAAAAATAAAATAATTTATTATGTCTTCATTTTTATGCTTTCTACTACTTCAGCTCTGACATAAGTTTCAACCTGGGCTTTTCATCTAAAGGGTCCATGTATAAATATTACCTAAGACTTAGCAATGTCACTTCAATATATTCTGGTGTATAACACTGCAATAATCTCTTATACTACGATGATAACAATGATAAAAAAAAAACAGAAATTGCACTTAGCAGCCATAACTTTTACTGTTTATAATATAAGGTATTGCATTTAAAAGTCACCTTAAATTCTCCTTTATTTTTACTACCCACTCTATATATCTGGATGCAGTGTACATACTTAATGCATCCTTTCCCCCTTTGTGCACCTTCTGTTTGTTTGTTTATAAGAGCCGATTTCACAAGTGAATTTCTCCAGTGTGAGATCAATAAAGACAGTTTTCTTCAGTCTTCTGAAAATGTATACATTCTTTGTTTTTTTGTTGAATTTATCTTTTGTTAAAGCATATGTTTATTATGTTTTTTTTAAGCCAAACAGCTGGTCCAACCCTCAATAAATGTGTTTTTCCAATACATGTGTATGTAGAATATATTGATTTTAACATCTCTTGCTTAGGTCTGTGAAATTACTTCACATAAACTGAGATTTTAAATTACAGAAAACTGCAGAAGATAAAGAGAAAGGAAAACACATCCTCTATGAAGTCTCAGTTCTCCCCCTGCTGGTGGCTTCCTGAAATAAAATTTAGGCTCAGAAAAGTCGGTGAAGGAGGACTTTTAGGTGAGCAAAAAGGTAAAGCTACAGTGTGTAATTTTCAGCTAATATCTAACGTCCACTGGTCGGCAGACTGCAGCAACATGAACGTCTCCACCAATCGCCTCTCCCCCCAACAGTACGGCGAACGTTACGGGACAAAAATGTCTTCCACGAACGCTGGAATCACTCACCGTATTTCGAATGATTTTCATTACCATGCGACCGACTAAAAAGGCTACTCTCAGTTATGTGTCCCATTTCTGTATTTAACACACATAAGGCAACCGGACTATAGGCTGCTGCTTTTTATATATACAGGTACATGTCCTCTACTACCTTTTAAATACCTCTACCTGCGTATTTAAAAATACAGCGGGGGCAAAACTGAGTATGACTGTGCTTTTATTCATGTATTTATTACAAAGTATTAATCAAACCTGGCAGCTGGCCGTGGAGACAGACACATCGCAGATGACACAGCGCTGTGGATCTCCCTAAATTAACTTAAAAATCCTGAAACCTGCCGACGGAATATGTTCGCTTTTATACCACGGTATCCTGGTGCCTGCAGTTTAAATTATTTAGATGAAAAAGCACCTGCCAGCAGCCGCGGTGAACCCCTGTTGAATGGATTTCTGCTGTCGGTGCACCGCTGGTATGTGGGGGTCTGAGCGGCTCCGACAGAAATAGATAATCTGGATGAACTGACTGCAATTATGAAGTTTTCAGGTGGACTTTCTCACTTAAAAACATATTAAAACTACTTTATTCACACTGATCACAGCAAATATAGCTGCAAGATTTAGATTATTTAGATGAAAAAACACCTGCCAGCCACCGCGCTGAAGAGGGGAGGCCTATTCCCAGAGGCTGCTGTTGAATTAAGTTTTCAGGTAGAAAAAATAGAGAGCTGGAGCAAAACTGAGTATGATTGTGCTTTATTCATGTATTTATTACAAAGTATTAAATCAACAAACTCATCAAAGTCACACACATCATCCTCTGTTTCTGAATAAAACAGCTGCCCAAATCAGACATGCCAATTTCCCCTTCTTCGGCTGTCAGTCACTTTCCCGTGCAGCGCAGCTCCTCAGAAATAATGCGGCTTTTGCAAAAGCTTTTGAACAACAGAGCCAGCAGACACTAGTCCAAGCATCTGCAATCCATCCGCAAACGGTGGCGTAACTTGCCCCGGGCGCTGCCTTCCATCTTCTATCCTGAAACTGTGGTCTCCGCGCTTCGTCATCCATCGCCTCCACGCCGCCGCGAAGCCTTATTACTTTGCCCGCCGGTTCACACCGATTAGTCGAAGTGGAAGCTCTCTGTCAGACCCCCGATAATCAACGGCGAAGCACAGCATTCATTTGATTCACCTTTTTCACATCGCTGTGAGATGGAGACGGGCACGCAGCAATGGTGATGCGTGGAAAAAACACCTAGTCTTCTCAGATACACCTGCCTCAGCCACGCGATCCACCCAGCCTTTTTCATTTAATATCATATGTCATCAGAGCGCTGTGTCTGTCTCGCTGTCAGCCCCCAGATCAGCTTCTCTGATTGGTTGATGCGGCTCCGGCCCAGCAGCAAAAACTTCAATTTTTCCATCTCGAAGCAGCAGCAGCGCTGGCGGCTCTTCTCAGATGCTTAAACGCTTCCCGGCGTGTTGCACCAAAACGCGCTGCGGAACCTTTGCTGCACCCTATACGCTGCGTCAACCATTGACTTTGCATGTAAACTTCGCTGCTTCTGCTGCACCGGGTTGGGTCCGGGTTCACACCGGGATGTCTAGCGTGTTGAACAGCGAAAGCACAGCATTCATTTGTTTCCCCATGTTTTTCACATCAGCTGTGAGATGGGCACGCATGGAGTTACATATTAACAGCTGATGGTGAGGGGTGGAAAAAAAAAAAACACCGGGGTCTCCTTACATTAAGCCACTCTTTCATCATCTCCTCAATGAGGTGGTCTCAAAAGTCGCTAGTTACAACACACACAGGGCGACCGCTAATTGCCATAGGGCGCACCGCACATTTTCCCGAGGAAAAAAAGAGACGTTTAAGTGTGCCTTATAGTCGCGGAAAATACGGTACATTCTCAAGTGATGAGGTTTGTTGACATAGATAATTTTACAGATAAAGTATTTCATTAGTCTGTGTAGGGTATAGATTTCATGTAGACTTTAGATAATAAATATACCACGTTATTTTTTCTACGCCGTTGTGACGTTTTGGTGAGCTGTTTTGATGCATGGTGTTATAAACAGACGGCAGTAATTGTAGTCATTAGCTTAACAGCTGCAGATTGTGTTCGCTGGAAGAATATATATTCCCGTCGCTTACAGATCCAAGTGCACTTGTGGTACGGGTGGTTACAAGAGCAGGAAGAGGGAGAGGAAGAGGGCGCGGGCATGCAGCTAGGGCCAGGCAAGAGAGGGGTGCCAGCGGGGTGACTAGAGCAGAGGAGGAAAGGCTTGAAGATCTCCAAAGGAGCCGGAGAGAAGTAACCGAGGTATATATCCAGAAAATTATTTTACAGAAAATTACTGAATCATTACCTGTGAAACGCCAGGGACGTTGCTTGAATAAGTATACTGGAGAGTAACAGCATCATCAATAACAGCATGTTATTGTTTTAGACAGGTCTGAGCATCCTGTACTCCAAAAACTGCAGTGATATTAGACAATTGTGTGTGTAGGGATTAATTACCTGTCAAACAGAAAACTGGCAACTTGAACGCCACTTTGAAAACCTTTTTCCTCCATCAGTGACTTCCATCGTAAATGCCGTGGCCAATGTTGATCCGTGGTTTTTGTCGCGTCTTTGTCACGCTTGCGTTTATTCTCGTCGGCTCGCTGGGCTTAGATGACGGGGTTCGGTGTCACGCTGCTAAGCAGGGATACAGAGTAGGCATGACCATCCATTGCCTTCCGATGTTTGGCCATTACACATATGCCGCACGAAGCCGCAAGTCACTCACGCTTCGTCACTTTAAAACACTCTTCTCTGTTACTTTCGAGGCTATAGCATACCTGCTTCTTTTTCTTCTTTTTGGTTTTTCAGGCAGACTAAACGCTTCTCAGGCATAATACTGCCACATCTACTGTTCAGTACCGTCTCAGTTCATCTCTCTCAACTTGCCGTAGTTATTTTCGAGCGTCATGGGAGATCTCGCAATCGCTAGTTTGTTGGCTCTGCGCGCTTGCCGTAGCGCAAAGATGTCTGCCTCCATGGCTGCGAGACCCGCTCCTATGTAATTATAAATAACGAATTCTAAGGCAACGCAAATATTATGGTTAAAAGGCTGAGCTCATAGGTGATGATAAATAACATAGTTATGTATAATATATTAAATTTCTGACTTTATATCCCTGTAATTATTACACACTGTAGTTTTAAATAAATAATATAAAATAAATAAATGTAAGCATTAATTACAAAATTACATCACAATAATTATACAGTGAGAATAACATGTACTTAATAGATTTATTTATGTTTATGTCTTAATTTTTTTTTGTCTGTTTGATATTTGTCTGTTTGATTATTTACTGTTTATTTGTTACACCCTATTTACTTCTGCCTGTCCTTTTTTTCTATTCTGTATGGATATCTGTCTCTTTATGTCGACAGGGGGGGGTGGTGCTAATATTTTTTGTTTGCTTATAATGTTTTTTAAGTTTCAGGTTTTCGTCAAGCTTACCCATTATTTTAGAAACTAAAATCAGTTTTCATATTCAGAACTTCAACAACCTTTCCTTTTGACATACTTTTTAAATCCTAATTGAGTGAGTTTTTTCTGGTGATAATTCTTATTTCTTCTTGAGTGAAAATATATTAAAATAATGCCACTCTTTCTTGAGTGCAATTTTTTCCCCACTGTTTCCTCTTCTGATTATCACAGTTGGTAAGAGGCATAATGAAAGTAAATATGGAAAATTGAGCATTTAATCAAATATGACAGAGTTCATTTATCACTTAAAGCAAACGTGCACCGTAGGTCAAGGTTGGAAGAACTGTTCTGTAATCAGTCTGTTCAGATTGTTATAGAGCCTGATTGACTGGTTTTTGTACAGCCTCCTCTGTGGTTTGTATCACTGTGCCGCCTCACACAGTAATAAACAGCTGTGTCTTCAGGCTGCATATTCTGTCCTGTTATTGTTACTGTTCCAGCCGAAGTGTCTCTGCTGTAGCTGAACTTGTTCTTCAGAGCATTATTTTGGTAGAAGTTATTACTATGCCCCCACATATGAAAGATCCATTCCATTGCTTTTCCTTTGCGATGTCTGATCCAACCTGTTGCATAGCTATCATCAGTTATAGAGTAACCAGAGGGCCGACAGTTGATAGTCAGAGACTGTCCAGGCTGCACAACTTTAGAGCCTGGCTGGACAAGATCAATACAGAACACATCTGTGGAGACAGGGAAAAAAAGCAAAATTATTACTATAATTCATCAAATTTTAAGTGCATCAACTATAAGTTTAATCAATTAAAAACTCCTTACAGGATCCAGCAGTTAGCAGCAGTAACAGAGCCACAGAGTACATGATTGATGCTGCAGCTCAACTGATGCAAGCTGTTTGATCCTCTGACTTAAGACGATTACATGACTTCCTTTATACTAGAATTACTTTACATATTGTTAAGTAGGTGCTTTTATGATTTTATCACTATCAATGATACTTATCCTAACATCACCATAGTTCAGCTTTTTTTCAAGTTCCATCAAGGCCTTTTTTTTTTTTATTTTTTAGACCAAAGAACTTTTGCTTCTTTGTTAGAAATTGTTCTTACTCTCTTAAAATACACACTTAGATTATGATTCTCTCTCCATTATTGTTTTTAAGAGGGTAGAAGAGAACTCTTTATTGGATTTATTACATTCCCTGCTGATTTCATATCTCCGAGCCGCAAACTGTGTAGCAGCTCTACAAACATACAGAGGACAAAGAAAAACAATTACATCACAATTGGATCTAGTTTCTGTCAAATGACTATTGACAAAAATAAGTGGCTGCGCTGTTAGGATGGATGGATCGATGGATGGATGGAAAGTTATTGCCGCCTTTGTTTGTTCTTAACTGATCCTGCTAGTGAGTTTAGATGATGGATGTCAAGCCAGTGTTTTGGGTTCTTTTTGTGCTGAATCTTTTTGCCGGGCATCTGTTAAGACAGTTAAGTGAAATAATGGTAAATAGTTATCAAATATCTTAAACAAATGGCTTCGTTTAGAGAGGTGAACTTTATCCACAGACGTCTCAAAAGTCTTAAAATTTATTACTCATGTAGTGTCATGGGTTTTGTTCTGTTTGAGTTTCTTTTTGAGTTTTCAAGTGGTTTCATTTCCATTTTGTGGTGCGCTGCTTTCTGGTTGTATTAAGGGTTCTTTTTGTACATTTCTTGTTTATCCTCTGTTGCCCTCTTGTGTCAGTCTCCTTCTAGCTCCCTTTTAAATTCTTCGGTCCACACCTGCTCCCAATCAATTGATTACTCTTGTCATTGTTCTGTGAAGTGGCTTCGGTTGCCTTATGGAACACCGTTGAATCAGCAAAATCACATCTCTGCCTCTTTCTGTCTCAGCATTTGGGTCCTCCAAAACCTCCATAAAACCTGACAAATAGAAGCATAAAGCCTTCTGTCTAAAAACACTTTTGTAGAAGCTAGAATATCAACTTAAGCTGTTATTTTTTTTTTTTTTTTGTTTTTTTTTAAAGCGCTTTAAAAATACTGTAAAAGGAAAAGTAATGCAGAAGGAATAAAATGGAGGTGATGTATGTGAAGGTACAGATTACCCCAATTAAGGAAAGTTTTTACACTACAATTTTGAATATTAACTTCCTTATACTTAAGTTTTCTTAGTTTTCTAACTAAAGGTAAAAGCGTCAAATAACTTTGCATCATATTGAAAAACGATTTCATTTGATACGTGGCGAACAACAAGTTGTTACAGTACTGAGTCCTGCCAGAAATGTCTGGATGAAACAAATTACTTTGATTATTTCATTTTTTTAGTTACCAACAGGCCATAACGAAAATGAGTTTTAATAAAACAAAAACAAAGAGAGAGGTCTCCTTTTAAAATATAATGAGTACAAAGTAGACATAATTGCAAAAAATACAAGGAGTAGAAGTATTAAATAGTTTTTAGAGAAAAAATTACTACAGTGCAAAAGTATAGGTAGGCAAAATTTGTTCTTAAATGAGGTAAGTATTTGTAATTTGTTACCTGACACATCTGTTTATTAAAAATACAAAGATCTCTAAATCCTTAAATGCTTTGGTTGTTAAATATTGTATAATTTGCATGTATTCTTCTCCATTAATTATACTTTTTTCATTTCATAGTAAAATTCTAATGTTTTTTTCAAACTCCCCCAAATATCAAAAACGTTGATAGCAAAAATACTGTGGTTGGGGATAGGGCTTATCACCTTAATTGGATGAATGTCACAATGTTAAATGAGCTAAGGTTTGTTAAGGCAGGAGAAAAAGCGGTTTTAGATAGAAAAATACTGTTTAAATCGGCCTTCTCAGAGAACATTCTCTTAGCCAGTAATTCTTCATCCCTAGGACTGGGTTTGATAATGGAACCATGTCTCTCAGTCACTGGGTTGAGATAATGTCTGTGCTTTAACATGTTGCTCTACTGAAGTCATTCGTGGAAGTGGACATGACTTTGTAGGAGTGTAAACAGTTTTTTTTATAAAAATCTAATATGTTCATAAGTCAATGCTGTTTATTTATCTGCCATGAGCCTCAGAGCTGATCTCTGTATACAATTTCTCTGCTTTACTTCAAAAATAGTTAAAATTTGGCTCCTTTTGAGATTCATCCCTTTTAGAGGATATTAGTATTACTATTCAATGCTGGGGTAAAGAGCTAGGAGGAGAGTAGGCAGAAAGTCTGGCTAATAAATAATGGATTAATGTTTATCAATTTAATAATTTCTTATCAGTACTGCTGCTTTATTGAGCCATGTTACTCTTCCCCAAATCTTTCAGAGCAAAAGGAATAAAAAAACATAAACTGAGCCCAACCACTCAAACAAAGCAAAGTGGTATTTTAAATTAAACATATTGACAACAGTTGTTTATTTTTCCATAGGTTGGTCTAGTAAAACATTAATTTATTAGAACAAAATGATCTCTATAGTCACTGGGTTGAGATAATGTCTGTGTTTTAACATGTTGCATGTTGTTTGATATTCATGGATCAACTTTATCAATATTTATAAGATACAGACCCGATGTATCTGTGATTCCATTGTTTCTTGTCTGTGGCTGTTTTTGTACAGCTGCTCCACTGCCTTCAGTCACCGTGTCTCTCGAGCACAGAAGTAAACAGCAGAATCTTCTGCTGTTAGTCTGCTGATCTCAAGGTACTGGGTGCTGCTGGGGACATTTTCAGTCATGGTGAAACGACTTTGAAAGGAACTGGCATAGGTGGGATCGTTGCTACCAGTGTTCATCCACCCAATCCATTCCAGAGCTCTCCCTGGTTTCTGTCTAATCCAGTGGATATTATAGCTTGTCATGCTGTAACCAGAAATGACACAAGACATCTTCACTGTGTCCCCAGGTCTCTTCACCTGAGAGGCTGACTGATCCAGTCTGATCTCACTCCAGACTCCTGTAAGAAAACAAGTCATTGTCATTTCAGTCAAAATTTTTAAATCTTTGCATAAATATCATAGAAATCAACTGAAATTCTCACTGTGAAAAAGACCCAAAAAAACAAAAACAAAAAGATGACTGATTTCTCCATACCAAGACAAATACACCTTTAATGGCAGTATGTTAAAAAAAAAGCATATATGGGTTAAAGTTACTTTCTGTGTCCAATGGAAACTGTACAGAACTGCTGATGGCATTGTTTTAAAAGAAGAAGAGTTTGCATAGACCCTCCCCAAAAACTGTTTGCTTAGATTAAACATGAGCCAATACTTCCAGCTTTCTACTACTTCAGCTCTGACATAAGTTTCAACCTGGGCTTTAAATCTAAAGAGTCCATGTATAAATATTACCTAAGACTTAGCAATGTCACTTCAATATAATCTGGTGTAATAACCCTGCAATAACTTATACTAATGATCTATTTAGCAAACCAGAAATTGCACTTAGCAGCCATAACTTTACTGTACATAATATAAGATATTGTATATAAAAGTCACCTTAAATCTCTCCTTTATTTTTACCATCCACTCTATATATCTGGATGCAGTGTGTCATACTTAATGCATCCTTTCCCCCTTTGTGCACCTTCTGTTTGTTTGTTTATAAGAGCCGATTTCACAAGTGAATTTCTCCAGTGTGAGATCAATAAAGACAGTTTTCTTCAGTCTTCTGAAAATGTATACCTTCTTTGTATTTTGTTGAAAGTTATCTTTTGTTAAGGCATATGGTTATTTTTGTTTTTTGCCAAACAGCTGGTCCAACCCTCAATAAATGTCTTTTTCCAATCTAAGTATCTGTAGAATATATTGATTTTAACATCTCTTGTTTAGGGTAGTAAAATTAGTTCGCATAAACTGAGATTTTAAATTACAGAAAACAGCAGAGGATAAAGAGAAAGGAAAACACATCCTGTAAGAAGTCTCAGTTCTCCCCCCTGCTGGTGGCTTCCTGAAATAAATGTTGAGGCTCAGAAAAGTCTAAGGAAGACCTGAACAATAAATACTTAGGCATAAAATTAAATGGGCAAAATAATACATAAAATAAATAAATGTAAAGCATTAATTAAACAATTACATCACAATGATTATACAGTGAGAATAACATGCATAAATAGATTTAAGTCACGTTAAATCTCTCCTCTGTTTATTTTTACCATCCACTCTATACATCTGGATGCAGTGCATCTTTTCCCCTTTGTGCACCTTCTGTTTGTTTGTTTATAAGAGCCAATTTCAGAAGTGAATTTCTCCAGTGTGAGATCAATAAAGACCGTTTTCTTCAGTTTTTTGAAAATGTATACCTTCTTTGTATTTTGTTGAAAGTTATCTTTTGTTAAGGCATATGGTTATTTTTGTTTTTTTGAAGCCAAACAGCTGGTCCAACCCTCAATAAATGTCTTTTTCCAATCTAAGTATCTGTAGAATATATTGATTTTAACATCTCTTGCTTAGGTCTGTGAAATTACTTCACATAAACTGAGATTTTAAATTACAGAAAACAGCAGAGGATAAAGAGAAAGGAAAACACATCCTGTAAGAAGTCTCAGTTCTCCCCCCTGCTGGTGGCTTCCTGAAATAAACAGCTGTTGAGGCTCAAAGAAAGTCCCGTTATGGAGGACCTGAACAATAAATACTTAGGCATAAAATTAAATGGGCAAATAATACATAAAATAAATAAATGTAAGCATTAATTAAACAATTACATCACAATGATTATACAGTGAGAATAACGTGCATAAATAGATTTATTTATGTTTATGTCTTTATTTTTTTGTCTGTTTGGTTATTTACTGTTTATTTGTTACACCCTATTTAGTTCTGCCTGTCCTTTTTTTCTATTCTATATGCATTTTCGTCTCTTTATGTTGAAAAGGAGGGGGTGGTTTTGCTACTTTTTGTTTGCTTATTATGTTTTTTAAGTTTTACTTATTTATAATGCCAATATTTAAAATACTTTCATTATTTCAGGTTTTTGTCAAGCTAACCCATTATTTTAGAAACTAAAATCAGTTGTCTTATTCAGAACTTCAACAACCTTTCATTTAACGAATCATTTTTAAATCCTAATTGAGTATGTTTTTATTTTTTTGGTGATAATTGTTATATCTTAAAAATAGATTGAAATTATTTGAAGAAATTCCTTGAGTGCAATTTTTTCCCACTGTTTCATCTTCTGATTATCACAGTTGATTGCAGAAGAGGCTTAATTAAGGTACTATGGAAAATTTAGCATTTAACCATAAAATATGACGGAGTTCATTTATAACCAAGCAAACATGCAATGATAAAAGTTAGAAGAGAACTGTTCTGTAATCAGTCTGTTCAGATTGTTATAGAGCCTGATTGACTGGTTTTTGTACAGCCTCCTCTGTGGTTTGTATCACTGTGCCGCCTCACACAGTAATAAACAGCTGTGTCTTCAGGCTGCATATTCTGTCCCGTTATTGTTACTGTTCCAGCAGAAGTGTCTCTGCTGTAGCTGAACTTGTTCTTCAGAGCATTATTTTGGTAAAAGCCCCCACCACCCCACATATGAAAGATCCATTCCATTGCTTTTCCTTCCCGATGTCTGATCCAACCTGTTGCATAGCTGTTATCAGTTATAGAGTAACCAGAGGGCTGACAGGTGATGGTCAGAGAATCTCCAGGCTGCACAACTTTAGAGTCTGGCTGGATGAGATCAATACAGAACACATCTGTGGAAACAAAGATCATGATTATCACACTAAGTCCTGCAAACTTACATTGTGTCAAATGTAATGATGAGTATTAATAAGTAGAAAGCTACTCACCTGACCCAGCTGTCAGCAGCAGCATCAGAGATACGGTGAACATGGTTGATGTTGAAGCTCAACTGAGGGGAGTTCCTTGTTCCTCTGACCTACTGTAGGCAGTCATTTAACTTCCTTTTAAAGAAGATTAATTTGCATAATCAGATTGCTTGAAGTTATGTTATCTAGACAATTTTTAGATCCCTTTATCATGAACCAGTAAGTAGGAATGTGTTAAGGATTTGAAGCCCTTTTCATTTTTAGCTGGTGAAAACCAATTTTATTTCCCAATCTGCTGGCTAAGAGGACATCAGTACAGCCTGACAAGAGTAAAAAGGGGTCTGAAGATGGAAATGTTGAGGCTAAACACTAAATTCCCAAGGTTTTAACGTATTTTTTATTTTTTTTATTTTGTCTGAGTCTTTGTCAAAATGTGTTAAATATATTAAAATAAGTATTCTCCAACTGCAGCAGGTCAACTTTAAAGTTATATTCAGAGTCTTTGAAACTTACCTGATAATAATTACCTTCATATTCTGACCATTCAGGGTCTCTGTGTTGTTTGAAGAATCAGAACAGTTTAGTTTGAGCCTTCAACTCATTGCCCATAGAAAGACGTTACTCTGACATAGCAAAACCGAATGTCTTCAGAACAGCTCCAATTGACACAAAATTAATGTGGGTGAGTAGAACATGATGTGATAAAATAAAATCAAGGGGACAATGTGAAAAAAAAAATGGTGTTCCCCTTTAATTTTTCAGGGATCTTTGTTTTTTCTATAAGATATTCATACTTCTCTAATCCCTTCTTCCAGCTGCCCAGTAGCAATAGACAGAATAAGAGACCTGACAGCAGATAGTTAGAATCTGACTTACTGCAGAATCAGAGGCAGGCTGTGTCAGATATTTACACTTCAACCCTGTCCAACTAATATCAGAATAGATGAGGAAAATGTAATGCAACCAATAAACATTTAGACACATTTCAAAACCACCTGTGTCTGCTAGAAGCTGGACATGAAATTGAAGAAATTAACCAATGATATTGTACTGTACATTTGAATTCAAACTAGCTGATTCTCCTAGAAAGGTCACATTTAAATTTCAAGCATAACTGCACTCTTTTGGATTTTTTATTAGGGCTTTAATTATTAATTATTAGTTCCCTCCACCCCACAGCCTGATCATTAGAGTCTGCCTGGATGAAATCAATACAGAACACACCTGTGGAAACTGCAATCCAGCTGTTAGCAGCAGTATGCAAAAAGAGTCACAGAGATTTAAGCGGAAGTTCCACTGTGATAGTAAAGGAATGTTTGTTACTGTATTGTCCTTTTTTCAAGCAGATAAATAATCTAATCCTTTTATACAAACTTACTTT
The DNA here is from genome assembly GCA_018398635.1 of Cyprinodon brontotheroides. Taxonomy (NCBI): domain Eukaryota; kingdom Metazoa; phylum Chordata; class Actinopteri; order Cyprinodontiformes; family Cyprinodontidae; genus Cyprinodon; species Cyprinodon brontotheroides. Next base: position 509,511 of record JAGKQL010000032.1, on the reverse strand, counting down.
CCACATTGTTGAGTAGGAGGTGCTTTGTGATTTATCACCATACCTCATGCTTTTTTTCAGGTTCCATTAATCCCTTAAAAAAAGTATTAAAAAAGCTGATTTCACTAAATTTTCTTACATTCAGACTATGAATATTTCCATTCATGGATAGCAGTGGTGGAAAAAGTAGTCAACTAAAGTACTTGAGTAACAGTATTTCACTCAGTATATAATCATATTCAAATTTAACTTAAATACACAGAAAAGAGTGAGTAATATAAGCTCGGTCAAAAAGTCTACTCAAGTTAAAGTATTGAAGCACTCACTTCCGAATATACTTAATATATTTAAAAGTACATGTCTCTAAAAGCCTGTCCACCTCCAACACCACCATACGGCTTTTAGGATGTCAAAACATTGGTTCAGTCTCTCAGTTAATGTCTGACCATCAAAGCATCTATAAAGCTTATTAGAAGCTGAATATTAGTGATATTTATTCACCATTTATTCATTATTTATACGCAGGCTGTTAGCTTTTCAGGCATTGTAGCTTTAAACAATGGCAAAAGCAATCACAACTTTTAGTTCTGATCACTGAAGCAACAATTTTTTCTTCCTCAATCTTTAAAGAGTTTCTAATAACTGATTTACGGCAGGCCTGAATTTAACTATGGAACTTTATTAATGTTTCATTGACAGTATGGTTTTTCCTTATTAAAGCATTTTTGCTCTCTAAAGCCACTGAAATTTTTGCCAATCCTTTTTACAAAACAGCTAGAGCTTAGTGGGATAGATTTCTTAAGTTTTCCATTCTTTCCAAATTGGCCCGGATTTAGGTCTGGAATTTGACTTGTACATGAAACAGCTCGACCTCAGTTAGGTAGGATGGAGATTCCACAGATTCTTGATGGGATACAGGTTTGGAATTTGACAAAATCTCTGTCCCAGTCTCCTCTGCAGACTCCAATAGGTTTTCTTCCAGAATGCTCCTGTATTTGGGTACATCAATCTTCACATTAATTTTAACAATCTTTGTTGATACTGCTGAAGAAAAGCAGGCCCAAACCATGATACTGCCACCACCATGTTTGAAAGTGGGAACAGTGTGTTAAGGGTCATGAGTTGTGTTGCTTTTACACCAAACATAACATTTTGCATTATTGCCAAAAAGTCTTCTCTTTGTTTGAGCTGAAAATTTAGAGGCATGGACAGGTCTCTGTAGATTTGTAGTGGTCTGATACTCCTTCCATTTCAATATTTTCACTTAAACAGTGCTCCTTGGGATGTGTAAAGCTTGGGGAACCTTTTTTGTATCCAAATCGCCTTATTTGTTGTTTTTGATGTCTGTGGATGGTGTCAATGTACAATGTGGCTTGGATGAGTAACCTAGAAAAGGATTAGGGTTTATTCTTCAACTGGGAGCCCAGATGCTTCTTGCCATAATGATCTGATTAATTTATATGCTAGAGGGTTCTTGTGGGACTTAAATAATGGGCTGGTTATGCTCCATGCAGCAGTGTGTCAGAGGAGTCAGCTTGTACGCAGATAAAGAATTGAAGGGTTATCCCCAGATTCTGAAACGATGGTTAATAGCGCTATGTGTATTCTGCAAAGCGCCACATGCGCAAGAAAAGCACGACAATCACGAACTGCGCATTCAGCGTCTGCTCTTACTAATAATGCAAAAGTAGAGAAGCAAATGTGCTAACACTGTGCAAAGAAAAACAACGAAAAGAAAAATGTCAAGGACTTCAGTGTTGAGGAAGGCATAGGGTATACTTTACGAGGGAGCTGAATAGCTGGGGTCTGCCGCTTCCCGAGCGTGGGATCCAGGTGGAAAAAGGGTCGCCAGTGTTCTTGTGCACCTCGTGTTTCTGCCAGCTAGTCCATCTTCACAAGTTGTGGATTTCCGCAACTGGCGGTCATACAAACAAAACAAGCTGATAAGGAGCCAAACATTTGTATCCAAATCTGGCTATTTTTATTAATTTGTTTTGTTTGTTTGTTTATGGTGTTATATCTGGCAATGTGGCAATAACAATTGCTTTAATGGCAGAAAGAGCCACACAGATTTTATTCTCACTGGTGGAGCATTAATGCCTTTACCATAATGATCTCCTTGATTTAAATGTGTAAATAGTTTTATTATGAGTTATGTCGGTAATAATTCATGTTATGTGGACGCTACATTGGCAAAGTAGCAGAGGAGAGAGATATGTAAAGAAAAAAGAAAAAAGGGAGAAAGAAGAGACAAAAGAGACGGATTAATAAAACTTCATCAATAGGCTTCGTCTGCAAAGAGAGATGTAAAAAGAACAGCACAAATAACTAATATAGAATTACAGACACAGATACATAATTTCTAAGTAGCCAACAACATAGAAATAATTTGGGAATTGTGATACAGTCATCAACTCTATTATCATGAAAATTAAATTTCAAGAACGTTGATCAGGGATGCGGTACAGTTGTTCACTATTCAGCCATCCATTTATTTTTTGGGGAAATTTCTAGTTTAAATGAAAGATTTGTTCTTCATTAGGCATGTGTGTGATTTATTAGCAAAGCTTTAATTTATGGTAAAATTGCATATCTGATCATAGTAAAGATTCTCAGTAGATTGAACCATGAAGGGCAGATATTTTTTTTTATTTTAAACCCAGATCAGCATTCAAATTGTCTGTTTAACCAATTAAGGATCTTATTCAAAATAAAGCAATTGTCTTAAAATGCATAACTAGATATTTGTAGTTTCTAAAGTAAAAACGGCTAAAATTTGAGAGCTTTATTCATTTATTTTTTTTCACAAAAACTCTTACAATCTGAACATATCCACACAACATTGGGAATCACTGCTGCAAAGGAGAGCAATACATTTTAATTATAATATAGAAGAACTACACCATAAGATAAATCAAATGTACAAGTTAGTTTGTAGAATGTAATCCATATAAAAGAAGGTTAATTAATCACTGTTCCTACCTGTGGATGGAGAAGGTATTGCAGTAACTAATATAGAATATAGTTTTAACTATAGGAGCTGTTTTTCACTGTATCATGGCAATGGGCACTTCCAGATGCATGTAAAGGTGCAAGCAAATGGCATAAAAGCTAAAGGAAGCTGTCATTTAGTCGAGCTGCAGCTGTTAGGGTTTAGTCAGCCACTTTTAGTGGCTTCCTCTGTAATTAAACTATGACCAGTTTATCATATGTTTAGTCATACACAGTGAAGACCTTTGAACACTTTACTAATCCTGAATCTATCAGTGATGTCAGAGCTCCTCCTCTGGTGTTTTGGACAACATGCTCAGACTCTAAAGGGTTTTTGTACAGCTCTGCAGATGGGTTGTGTCACTGTGGCTCTTTCGCACAGTAATAAACAGCAGTGTCTTGGGGCTGCATATTGTTTCCATTCAGAGTCACAGTTTTACTGGAAGCATGAACTGTAATACTGAACTTGTTCTTTAAAGAATCCTTGCGATTTCCGCTGCATCCATCACACATGTAACCAATCCACTCCAGTGCTTTTCCTGCAGGCTGTCGGATCCAGTGTGTCCAGGTACTAAGGGAATAAGAAACCTGACAGCTGATGGTCAAAGACTGACCTGGTTGCACAGTCATAGAGGCTGGCTGTGTCAACTGTTCGCATCTCACATCTGTTGAAAGAAGCACATATTCAATCTGTAGAGATTAGAAAGATGTTTAAAGATTAAATGTTTGAAATAACCAACCTAAGAAACCCACCTGCAGCTGCAAGGAGCAGAAATAATGCAGCAAAAGACATGGTGACTGAGGAAATAGACATCCTGTTCACTCCCCTCTGTAATATGAGATTTATAAGAAATAGGAGGGGAGAAAGTTTGCATATGATCCAACCCACAAAATGACGGGTTAACAGGAATATTTAACTCTGAAAATAAACCGTGAAAGTATGAACCACTAATGTTTATGGTTTAAAAAAAGCTTATTAGAAAGACTTTCTGAATGAATGACTGAATATGTAATAGCTATAGTAAACATTACTTCAAATTGACAGTATTTTTTTCTTATATATTTCTGTGTTTAACTTGTCAGTGAACATCACAAACCTTACTTTTTTCTCATTTCCTGTGACAGTCCAGCAGTAAACACTAAGCAATCTCCCTCTGGAGACCATTTGGACAAACGGAGAAGTCTTCAGGTTACATCTAGATATGAGGCCTCATTCACCATACTAGAATTAATCCTACATTAGAGACCCAAAAATATGACTGATCAGTTAGGTGTCACATCTGTCTTGTTGCCTAACTACAACTTTTAGCTCAGTTCACTCTCCTATTTAAAGGGGACTCAGATTGAGTTTTGCAGTGATATTTTTAAACTAAGCTGACCACATTTCTGAGACTAAATCTGGGGACTTATTCAGGTCAGAAATGAAACAATAATTCAATGTTATCAAGATGAAATATTGAAATAGTGTTTTGTTTTTTTTAACATGCATATTAATATTTAGTAAATAAAAAAATCCACTTTACTCAATGGCTGCATCCCATTGTTCTAGAAGGCTTTGAGCTAAAACTGCAGTATCACCTGTTGCTGGTTCAGTACTGCTTGTTGTTTTTTACGGATGATCTTCTTAGTCAGATTTCCTCTGTTGACCGTCTACCTCCCTTTTCCCTTTATAATAACAACCTTTTGAAAACTTTTCTAGTTTGATTTTTGTACATGACCTAATTAAATCCACAAAAATTACCTTATTAAATCCAGTAAACATATGTTTCTTTTTTTATTTCATTCAAGGAAATATAAGAAAATATCAAAGATAAAGAAAAACTGAGAACTTCTTTTGTTATAAGATAAGGTGTAGATTGCCAGTCTGAGGGTATCTCACATCTAGATGGTATGGATTACATTGATACCTGATTCCAAATAACAACAAAAACTTTATTTATTTTTTCTTTTTAAACTTTATTATTTTTTTATTTATGTATAGTAAACTTTTATTTAAATAAAAAAGCCACCATAGGTTCTTCTGCACCGCTAACAAGGTGCTATAATATTTTTTTAATGCTTAAAAAGACCTCAAACTAATATTAATAACAACAAAATATAGCACATTTATATAATCTCCCTATATTAGTGACATAAAATCACAGTGCCACCGTGGGCCTCTATCATACCATTTCATAATGATGGTTTTAACCATTTTCTGTTTGACTGGTTTTTGTACAGCCTCCTCTGTGGTTTGTATCACTGTGCCGCCTCACACAGTAATAAACAGCTGTGTCTTCAGGCTGCATATTCTGTCCCGTTATTGTTACTGTTCCAGCAGAAGTGTCTCTGCTGTAGCTGAACTTGTTCTTCAGAGCATCATTTTGGTAAAAGCTCCCACCACCCCACATATGAAAGATCCATTCCATTGCTTTTCCTTCCCGATGTCTGATCCAACCTGTTGCATAGCTATCATCAGTTATAGAGTAACCAGAGGGCTGACAGGTGATAGTCAGAGACTGTCCAGGCTGCACAACTTTAGAGTCTGGCTGGACGAGATCAATACAGAACACATCTGTGGAGACAAGGAAGAAAGCAAAATTACTCCTATAATTCATATAATTTGAAGTGCATAAACTATAAGTTTAATCAATGAAAAACCCCTTACAGGATCCAGCATTTAGCAGCAGTAACAGAGCCACAGAGTACATGATTGATGCTGAAGCTCAACTGATGAAAGCTGTTTGATCCTCTGACTAAAGCAGATTCATGACTTCCTTTTATACTAAATTGCTTTACATATTGTTAAGTAGGAGGTGCCTTATGATTTATCACTGTCTCTGATGTATCACTATCAATGATACTTATCCTAACATCACCATAGCTCATGCTTTTTTCAGGTTCCAACAAGGCCTTTTTTTTAATATATTTTCGACCTTAGAAAATTGTGATTCTTTGTTACTCCATTATTGCTTTTAAGAGGATCGAGACAGAACTTTATTAGATTATTACATTCTGCTGTTTTCTCGGTCAACCCTAGAGATTGGTTGTGGTGTGCGTGAAAAACCCAGTAGATCAGCAGTTTCTGAAATACTCAGACCAGCCCTTCTGTCACCAACAATCATGCCACATTCAAAGCTACCAAATCACCTTTCTTCCCCCATACTGATGCTCGCTCTTGAACTGCAGGAGATTGTCTTGACCATGTCTACATGCCTAAATGCACCGGGGATAAGAGTTTTTTTATGATTAAAAAAAGACCAAACTAATATTAATAACACAAATATAGCACATTTATATAATCTCCCTATATTAGTGACATAAATTGCATCCTTTTGTTTGACTGTTTTTTGTACAGCCTCCTCTGTGGTTTGTATCACTGTGCCACCTCACACAGTAATAAACAGCTGTGTCTTCAGGCTGATCCTTTTTCCTGTTGATCTGTTAATCGACATAAAATGTTAAATACTTATCAAATATCTAAAACAAAAAGTAAATTTTTTTAAGAGTAATCTTTGTTAAAAAGAGGTGTCAAAGACATTAATGTTTATTATTCAAGTAGAAGTAGAAATCCTACTGTTTAAAAACACTTTTGGAGAAGTTAGAGTATCAACTTAATTTTTTTTAAGTACTTAAATTATAATAGTAAAAATAATGCAGGAAAAATGTTGAGAAAAGAGACTTTAAACCTTATACCTATTATGGCCCTACCCTATATTATAGGACTTTATTTTCTGAATGGGTCGTTAGTTCCATCAAGTAGCCTGTAATATCTGAACCTTGCCTATGATTCTAGGGTCGGTCGTTAAAGAGGGGATTGCCATTAAGGGGATTGTCTCCTGTAATACCTGGAAACCTGTCTATGATTGTTAAGGGTTGGTCGTTAAGGAGGTATTGTTCACCGGCTAAAGTGGTAGGTCCCTCGCTCCTCTGTGATGGGTGGGGGTTTTAAAGATATCTGGAAGGACTGCGTCTATGATTGAATTGTATGTTTTAAATGTGGAATCTGAGTGAAGACTGTTTAAAAGTTGAGCCACTGAGACATAGATTTGCCTTTGAAACCGAGTGAAGCAAAACCACCTATTTCTTTTATGGGAATATGGACACTCGGGATGAAAACAAAAAGAATGTCCTTTTGTCTATAGAGAAATTAAATATAACGGAGTCAATGTCCAGAGGAGGCTGCAATTCTGTTTTGGATGCCAAAAATCAGGTGGAGAGGGTTATTTCTCCAACTATAATGTTAGTTAGGCCTGACGATTCAGGCTCATAAAGACATATTTGCGGTCAACTATGACAGAAAAGAGACGATCAAGTTTGGTTGCACTCAAATCAAAACGCACAAAGGCATTGGATCTAAATAAAGTTGTGAAGCGTTTTGCTGAGCAACATGGAAATCACTGCATTCAGCTGTTATAGTCATGTTAACTTTATGTTATGCTCTCTGGTGAGCCTTTATAGAGCTGTTACATTTTGTTTTGGCACCTGAGAAAATCTGATATTTCCTTTAATAAAACCAAAAGTGTTAAAAGTTAAGAATGTGATACTGGTGTTAATCCTGCTTAATATGAAGCAGTGTTGTTTCTTTTTTTGTATATATAGTATGAAACTATCCAGAAATGAACTGTGTGAACCTACTCACAAGCAAAATGTATTTTTATGTTGCTTCTTTTCAGATTTGTGGAGATTTTGATGTAACATACAGATCCCGCCTTTTTGGTGAATTTTATGTTACGGTCAACAGAGTTGATGTGTTTGGTGAAAGCTTCCACTTCCTCTAGTTGGATTTTGACAAAAGTGTCATCCACGTATCTAAACCAGTGGCTTGGTGGTATTCCATTGAAAGTGTCTAAAGCTCTTTTCCATTTCTTCCATGTAAAGATTGGCTACAATGGAAAGACAAAGGCTTCTGTCTGTAAAATTACCTCTGAATTTGAAATAGGTTGTGGAAAGACAAGGCCCAATGTGTGCAGATCACAATTCGAGTGAAATTAGTCCTGTTGTTTTGGTCACTGCCTTGTTGAAGATGTGTGTCCTGACTGTTTCTACTGCCTCTGATATAGGTATGTACGTGAAAAGAGAAGCAACATGTCTGAGACAACCAGTTGCATAGCTATCATCAGTGGCAGTGTAACCAAAGAGCTGACAGGACTAATAGTCAGAGACGGACAAGATCTGCACAACTAGTGGAGTCTGGCTGGACAAGATCATTGTAGAACACATCTTTGGAGACATGAAATAAATGGAAAAGAGAGCTTTAATTCATATAATTTAGTAACTATAAGTCTAATCACTAAAAACCTTACAGGATTCAGCAGTATCAGAGCCAGTAGAGTACATGATTACCGAAGCTCAACTGAAGTTGCTTGATTCCATTCCAAAGCGCACAAATTTACTTCCTTTCTTTATATCTTCCACTCCCGTGTTGAGAAGGGGGTGCTTTGTGGTATGTCACCAAACCTCATGCTTTTTTCAGGTTCCATCAAGACCGATACTTTTTATTTTTTGATAAAGAAAATTATTTATTTGATGGAAATTGTTCTTACCCTCCTGAAACACGCTGTAGCCCCTTGCAGCAAGAAGGTTCTGTGTTTGATCCACAGTCTTTCTGCATGAAGTTTGCACGTTTTCGTTGTACATGCATGGGTTCTCTCCAACTGCTGGAGATAGGCACCAGTTCTCACCGTAGCCGTGAATGAATAATATGAGAGAAGATCACATGGAAGACTGGATATATGTATGGATGGTTGGATAGATGGAACTTAAAACCTGCTCCCAAGCTTTTTTCTTGTCTTAATTGATTTGGCTACTGGAGCTGATAAAGATGGACGTCAAGCCTTATAGTAATCTAAGTTTATTTTTATTGTTGATCCTTTTTCTTGCTTGATCTGAAGACAGTTAATCGACATAAAATGTTAAATATCAAATATCTAAAACAAAAAAGTAAATTTTTAAGAGTAATCTTTGTTAAAAAGAGGTGTCAAAGACATTAATGTTTATTATTCAAGTAGAAGTAGAAATCCTACTGTTTAAAAACACTTTTTGTTTTCAGTCACAAGTGCCAGATTATTCAACCTGTTGACTCTAGCCTCCAAGTAAGTATGGCTGTTTTCCCGATTCTGACTTGTTTTCTGTTTTAGATTTTGGAGTTTTTTGCCTTGCCCCTGTCTGTTCTGTCTGCTGTGTTCATTGCACTGTTTTCCTTGATCCTGCTGGTTACCGAACCTGGACTGTTTCTCTGACCTCGGCTTGGATTCTCCTTAAAGACACTGTTGCTCCCTCTGCGTCAGCTGTCGTCAGCGGGGACGGAGATTGGGACACAGAAGGCGGTGATTGAACTCAACAAACAAAGAAGGCGGTAGGAGCTAATTTGGCGGATCACATAAGCTGTACATTGACTGTAGTAGCATGGCTTCTACATCAGGAGGAAGTAGTGGAAATGAAATGGAGTGGATATTATAGAGGTCAGCAAGAATGAAAAGAGCAATCAGAAAGAAGACACTTACGAAGGGGCAAGAAGTTGATTGGATTAGGAAAAGTGAAAGGCTAGGAGCGGAAGGAAGTAAGGACAAAAAAATAAATCAGAGAGTGAGTTCACGGGAACAAGATAACAGTAATGAATACAGAATAAGGTGGAATACAAAGATTACATGGTGCAAAATTTCAAGGCAAGAAAGGGGTTATATTCATCCGATAAAGATAAAGCCGAACCAAAGCAATAGAGGAAGAGATAGGGAAAATCAAAACGGCCAGAATCATGAACAACAGAAAAGTGATAATTCAAGCTATCAGTGAGGCACAACAACAGAAGATAATCAAAATGAAAACTCTGATGGGAGAAAGAGTTAAATCACATATACCAGGTTTTATGGCAAGGTTGAGAGGAGTAATCTCAGGAGTTCCACTTGAAATGACAATGGAGGAGGTGAAGAATGAAATCAAAGGAGGGAAAATAACAAATGCCACCAGGATTAAAAGTAGAAGAGAAGGGGAACTCAAAGACACTATGGCTGTGATATTGCAGTTTGAAAATAACATGCCAGAAAATATACAGCTAGGATTTATGAACTATAAAGTTAGAGAGTACATCCCGAAACCGCTCAGATGTTTTACCTGCCAAAGAATGGGACACATTGCAAAAGATTGTAAGGGAAAAATTAGATGTGCAAGATGTGGAGGACCACATGAATTTGGAAAGTGTGACAAAGACGCTAAAATCAAATGCTGTAACTGTGGTGGTGAGCATAGTGCAGCCTATGGTGGATGTATAGTTCAAAGGGAAGCTAGAGAAGCCCAGAAAATAAAGATAACAGAAAGAGTTTCTTACGCAGAAGCATTAAAAAGAATAAAGAAAGATAGTAAAAGAGGAATGAGGCTGGGAGAAGCAGATCACCATTTTGAGTGCCACTGAAATAACAGAAAAATGGTCAGGATTAGGATACAAGCTTTATTGATGGTCATTCATAAAATGGAAAAGAAATTATAATAGCTAATGGACAAGAATTTAAAAAAGTATATTTCATGAATTAGAAGTAATACCAGATGTAATATGTGTATGCTTTATTGGAAACATGGTTAAACCTTCAAACTTAGATTTTAAAATTCCTGATATACTATAGAAAGATAGGATAGAAGTAATGTAGTGGCGGAGGATGTGCCATACCTTAATTATGTGAAGGAATTGCTTACAAGAAAACTCATTAAATAAAAAATAGAATGTAAATATAGAAATATTTAATTTAAGGAAACATGGAAATATTAAAATCATTAATTATTATAATCCGTAAAAAAATCTAGATAATGAAATACGAAGGAAATAGGGAAAATACATAGAAGAGAAGTTTGGTGTGTGGAGATTTTAATGCTCACAACAGTCTATGGGGTAGCAAGAAGTCTTTGATCATAATGGTGAAATATGGGAAGAAATTGAATACGAAAGGTCATTAGTTTGTCTTAATAATGGGTAAAGGTACAAATAAATAAATATACATAAAAATTCAAATCTCTCATGTCTAGATATTACATTAGTATCTGACTGTCTGTTAGGCATGTGAATGGGATGTAAATGGGAATCTACACTAGGGAGTGATCACTCTTCCAGTGAGTACAATAATTAATGATAATATAAATAGACAAGAAGAGTTTACATTAATAAGATGGTGCTTTTAATAAAAGCTGATTGGTTTAAATTTAAAAAAAAATGCGAAGAAACAAGACATATAGTAACATTAAAAGGTAATATTGAAGAGTGTACAAATCAAATAGTAGAATATATTCTAAATGCTGCAAATTACAGCATACCAAAAATAAAAGGAAAGGTCAGAAGAAAGTAGTTCCTTGTGGAATAATGAATGCAGTAAAACCATTAAAGATCGTGAATAAAAGCTTTTAAAATACTACAGAAAATTCCTAACAATCAAAACCTTATTGATTATAGTAAAGCGTGAAAAGAGCAAAGTTCGGAAAACTATAAAGGATGCAAAAGAAAATGGAGAGACTATTGTTCATCAATAGGTTCAGAAGTTAATTTACAGAATGTGTGGTCAATGTTTAGAAAATGACGGGAAAAAGAACAATGTCAATATTCCACCTTAGTCAGAGTGAGAGGAGGTATTGCCTTAAATAAAGATAAGGGCAGAGTTATTAGGAGAGACATTTGGCGGCAGTTCATAGTGGTGATCACTTGACAAATACCCACAGAAGGCAGATGATTCAAAAACTTGGAAATCATAAAACTCACTAGAAAAATGTCAAAAATATATGTCAACATTAGATATGAATATAAATCCATGAAAGAAATAAAAAACAGTATTGAAAGGGACAGGATATTCAGCTCCAGGAAGACCATTTATGTTACGCTTATGTTTTCACAGATTCCGAAGTAACACTGAAATTAATATTAGAATTATTTAATAAAATATGGAAAGAAGGAACAATACCAAATAGTTGGAAAAGGGCAATAATTTTACCATTTATCAAGCCAGGTAAATATCCTTCCTATCCAAATAATTACAGACCAATTGTTTTACTTCCCATTTTAAGATGGAGAAAAAATGGATGGAGAGAATAATTAATTAATGGATATCAATGTGGATTCAGAACTGGAAGATCAACAATAGATGCCTAACTAGAGTCAGTAATGACATAGAGAAAGCTTTTAAAAATGAAAGAAAATAATGATTATAGTATTTTTTGACATAGAAAAGCATATGACACACTATGGAAAGAAGGATTACTTAAAAAATGAAACAGATGGAATAGGTGGAGAATGTATAATTGATAGCAAATTTTCTACTAAATAGAAAAATAAGAGTAAAATTGGGAATGACTATTCAAATGAATATAATGTTGAAAATGGAATACCACAAGGTAGTGTAATTAGTCCAATTTTATTTAATATTATGTTCAATGATATATTCTATGAAACTGATAAATGTATAAAATCCTCACTATATGCAGATGATGGGGCCATATGGATGAAAGGGAAAAATATTAAACATGTTGTAGAAAATATTAAAAAAGCAATTAGTAAAGTTGAAAAATTGTCTTATGAATGGGGTTTCAAATTATCAGCAACCAAATCTTGCTATATGGTTGTCACAAAGAAGAGAAATATTAATATAGAAACAATAACATTATATGGACAGACTTTAGAAAGAGTAACAGGATATAAATATCTAGGTTTATGGTTGGACAGTTCTTACTCATGGAAAACACATATAGATAACTTAGAAACCAAATGTAAAAAAGTTATTAATATATTAAAGGCTGTGGCTGGAAACAATTGGGGGGCAGATAGACAGTCATTATTACGCATATACAGGGCTCTAATGAGAGCAATAATAGATTATGGCAGCATTATATATGGAGCAGCAGCTAAAACATCATTACAAAAAATAGAAAGATTACAGTGTAGGGCTTTACGAATATGTACAGGAGCAATAAAAACAACACCTATTAATGCTCTATTAATTGAAAGTGGGGAAACTCGACTAGAAATGAAGAGAATTAAATTAGCTTTAGCATATTGGAGGAAAATTAAAAGTAATATAGATGATCATGTGAATTCAACTATTCTGCAAAATTGTTGGGAACATGTGAAGTTCCAAAGTAATGGGTTTGGATGGATGGTTAGGAAATGGATTAAAAAGTATAGATTAGAAGACAAGGAAATAGCTCAATTTAACCCAATTAGAGTTATTCCTCCATGGCTAATACCTGAGGTTAATGTAGATTTGCAAATCAATACAATGAAAAATGATTGGAATATAAATGAAATAGGGATAAAACTGATATTTATTTCTTAAGAACTACATATAATAATTACCTAAAATCTCTATACAAGATGGTTCTAAGAGTTTGCAAGCTATGTGGGTATAGGAATATATATCCCAGAGTTTAAAAAATGTATTCATAAAAGAATATCAGATCAATTGTCGGTTTTACAGCAGAAATGGTGGCAGTTATATTGCTTCTGCAAATGGGGTGGAGGAGATCTCGACCAATCAGGGTGGTGGTGTACAGATTCTAAAGAAGCAGTGGAAAGCATTAAGGATAGCTGAATAACAGAAAAGACGGAAATATTAGGAAATTCACCACATTTTATTTAGATTATATAGGGTGGGCATGTAGATGTTTGGTTTTGTTGCCAGCACATGAAAAAAGTAAAAAGGCAAATGAAAAGGCAGATAAATTAGCTAAAAAGGGCTTTAGAGGGGGAAATGACCAATTTAATTTTGAAAAGGGGGGAAGGAAAATCACTATTAAAAGTAAAAGAAATGGAGGAAATGGCAAAATATGGAATCCTAAGATAGAAAGGAGGAAGATTATAGAAGTGCAAAAAGTCAGTTCACTGCGCATTAATGAAAAAGAAAACAGAAGAGAAGAAATAATAGTTAGTAGATTAAGAATAGGTCATACCCCTTTAAATGACATGCTTTATTTAATAGGAGGAAAAAAATAGTGATAAATGTGAGAAATGTGGTAAAAAGAAAAATGTAGAAATTACATACTGATGAACTGTAAGTTATATGAACACCTAAAGGGGTTTGAATTAAAAGAGAATAGTTAGAAGTATAGGGTACGAATGGAATCTTTAAAGGAATATTAGGAAATGAAGGAACAGATATTCATAAACTAAGGAAAGCATTGTTTATGTATCTTAAGAACTCTGAAATTAAAAAATAGAATCTGATAGATGTGAAGTAGCAGCTGCTACACACTCATGTACAGTAGGTGGCGGTATGCACCTTACTGTCGTCAGCTCATCATTCGGGGCGCAGGAAGCGGCTATGGCTGCTAACAATCTCCCTTTCGTCTGGGATCGGACTGGACTTAGAACCAGGTCAGTGACTTTTTGCTCCTTGTCATGATTAGCCTGACATCCCAGTCACTGACCTGTGTTTTCTACCTCTGCAGTGAATCCAGTTATTCGCCCCGCTGATGATCAGCTGCTCGCTGAGTTATTTGTTCTAAATAAAGCTCGTTGTGAACTGTCTGTCTGAATATTGGGTCCAAGTTTCTGAGGTCCTTACATTTTATCTTTTTTGAATATCAACATTCCATACTGAAAATAAGCTTAAATAAAAAACATTAAAATCTATTTTTAAAATAGAAGGAGTAGAGACAATTGCACAAAAACGTAAGTAGAAGTAAAATGGGATCTAAAAAAATTACTACTCCTGTAATTTATAGATGGCCAAAATTTCTACTTAATTAAGGTAACAAAGTATTTGTCCTTTGCTACTGGACACCTCTGTTAATAATATAAAGACCTCTAAGAAATTTGGTCATTAAATCCTATATAATTGACATGTATAATTTACCATTTACCATTAATAGGTTTCTCAGCGTATAGTATACAGTAATTCTAATCTTTTATTCAGTGTCCTTGAAATATCAAAACAACTGATTCAGAAAATGCTGAGTTTGAAATATGACTTAATTGGATTGTCATGAAGTTAAATCAGCTCAGGTTTGTAAAGGAAGGAGACAAATGTTTAGAATAGAAATATACTGTTTTAATTTAAAGAGAATTTCTGAAAGAGTAATTCTCTATAGGACTGGGATTGAACGTCTGTCACTGTTTCAGAATAATGTCTGTGCTGTAACATATTGCTCTACTAAAATTATGCGTGGAAGTGGACATGACTTTTGAAAGTGTAAACAGTTTTTGAAAAAATCAAGTGTGTTCATGAGTCAATGCTGTTTATCTGCCACAAGCCTCCAAACTGATATCTGTATACTTTTCCTCTGCTTTACTTTAAAAATAGGTACTGTTTGGTTCCTTTTAAAGGGTTATGCATTTAAGAGGATCTTATTAATATTATAGTCTGAGGTAAATAGCTAGGAGTGTAGGCAGAAAGTCTGTCTAATAAATAATGGACTAATATTTCTCAATCATTTCTTATCCAGGACTGTTTATTGAGCCATGTTAACTATCAAGTGCAAATCCATCAAAGAAAACAAAAAACCAACAAGCCCAACCACTCCAACAAAGCAAAATAGTATTTTAAATTAAACATATAGGCAACTGTTTGCAATTCCATAGGTTGGTCTAGTAAAACATTTATTTATTAGAACAAAATTACCTCTATTAATAATCACCATCAAGGTAAGTTTTATAAAAATGTTACAATAATGGAGAAATGTTTGATATTTATGTATTCACTTTATCAGTATTAATTGGAGAGAGACCAGATGTCTGATTCCATTGTTTCTTGTTTGTGGCTGTTTTAGTGCAGCTGCTGCACTGCTTTAAGTCACTGTGTCACTCCGAGCACAAAAGTAAACAGCAGAATCTTCTGCTGTTAGTCTGGTAATCTCAAGGTACTGGGTGCTGCTGGGGACATTTTCAGTCATGGTGAAACGACTTTGAAAGGAGCTGGCATAGATGGGATTATTAGTACCAGTGTCCATCCGTCCAATCCACTCCAGAGCTCTCCCTGGTTTCTGTCTAATCCAGTGGATATTTCTGCTTGTCATGCTGTAACCAGAAATGACACAAGACATCTTCACTGTGTCCCCAGGTCTCTTCACCTGAGAGGCTGACTGATCCAGTCTGACCTCACTCCAGACTCCTGTAAGAAAAAAAGAGTGTGGTCATTTCAGTCAAAACTATGAATCGTTGTGTAAATATCATAGAAAGGAACGGAAATTCTCACTGTGAAAAAGAACTACAAAAACAAAACTCCGGATGCCCGATTTCTCCATCCCAAGATAAAAACACCTTTAACAGGAATGTGGAAAAGTTGTTTTTTTGTGTCCAATGGAAACTGCCCAGAACTGCTGATGGCATTATTTTAATAGAGAAAGAGTTTGCATAGACCCTCCCCAAAAGTTGCTTGCTTAGATTAACCCCGAGTCAACATACCTAGCCCATTTGAAAATGTAAAAACTGCAGAAATGAATGTGGAACATTTTTAAATACAGTTTTTAATGTCAGAAACAAAATGTAATGTAAAATAATTATTTTCTATGTATTTATTTATTTGTTATGCTTTCTACTAATTCAGCTCTGTCATAAGTATCAACATGGGCTTATTATTTAAAGAGTCTATGGATAAATATTACTAAAATTAATTTTATGATTGTAGTTTCTTTTCCAGTTTTTGTATTTTTACAAGGAAGACTGTGATTCTGGAAAAATTCCTCATGCAAACCTGACATTTCCCAGCTTTTTGTTAAAAACGTTTTTCAGTAGTTTTTAAGAGTGCAGAGCGGGACCGAAAGAAATTGAATAAGCTGGTGAGGCAATAACCTATATTCTGTATCTATTTAACAAACCAGAAACCGCACTTAGCGGCCACCAGTTTACTGTACATAAGATACTGTATATATACACTCACCGGCCACTTTATTAGGTACTCCATGCTAGTAACGGGTTGGACCCCCTTTTGCCTTCAGAACTGCCTCAATTCTTTGTGGCATAGATTCAACAAAGTGCTGGAAGCATTCCTCAGGGAGTTTGGTCCATATTGACATGGTGGCATCACACAGTTGCCGCAGATTTGTCGGCTGCACATCCATGATGCGAATCTCCCGTTCCACCACATCCCAAAGATGCTCTATTGGATTGAGATCTGGTGACTGTGGAGGCCATTTGAGTACAGTGAACTCGATGTCATGTTCAAGAAACCAGTCTGAGATGATTCCAGCTTTATGACATGGCGCATTATCCTGCTGAAAGTAGCCATCAGAAGTTGAGTACATTGTGGTCATAAAGGGATGGACATGGTCAGCAACAATACTCGAGTAGGCTGTGGCGTTGCAACGATGCTCAATTGGTACCAAGGGGCCCAAAGAGTGCCAAGAAAATATTCCCCACACCATGACACCACCACCACCAGCCTGAACCGTTGATACAAGGCAGGATGGATCCATGCTTTCATGTTGTAGACGCCAAATTCTGACCCTACCATCCGAATGTCGCAGCAGAAATCGAGACTCATCAGACCAGGCAACGTTTTTCCAATCTTCTATTGTCCAATTTCGATGAGCTTGTGCAAATTGTAGCCTCAGTTTCCTGTCCTTAGCTGAAAGGAGTGGCACCCGGTGTGGTCTTCTGCCGCTGTAGCCCATCTGCCTCAAAGTTCGACGTACTGTGCGTTCAGGGATGCTTTTCTGCCCACCTTGGTTGTAACGGGTGGTTGTTTGAGTCACTGTTGCCCTTCTATCAGCTCGAACCAGTCTGGCCATTCTCCTCTGACCTCTGGCATCAACAAGGCATTTCCACCCACAGAACTGCCGTTTTTTCTTTTTCGTACCATTCTCTGTAAACTCTAGAGATGGTTGTATGGAAAAAACCCAGTAGATCAGCAGTTTCTGAAATACTCAGACCAGCCCTTCTGGCACCAACAATCATGCCACGTTCAAAGTCACTCAAATCACCTTTCTTCCCCATACTGATGCTCGGTTTGAACTGCAGGAGATTGTCTTGACCATGTCTACATGCCTAAATGCACTGAGTTGCCGCCATGTGATTGGCTGCTTAGAAATTAAGTGTCAATGAGCAGTTGGACAGGTGTACCTAATAAAGTGGTCGGTGAGTGTAATTCACCTTAAATCTCTCCTTTAATTTTACCATCCACTGTATATATCTGGATGCAGTACATACTTCATGCACCTTTTCCTCCTTTGTGCACCTTTAGTTTGTTTAGAGGAGTAGAAGTCACAAGTCAATTTCTCCAGTGTGAGATCAATAAAGTTCTATTCTATTCTATTCATTTCAAACTTATTCTCTCTTGCTTGGATTAGTAAAATTACTTGGCATAAACTGACAAAAAAAAAACAAAAAAAAAACAGCAGGGGATAAGGAGAAAAGAAAACACATCCTGTAAGAGGTCTCAGTTCTCCCCCTCTGGTTGCTTTCTGAAATAAATGTTGAGGCTCAGAAAGGTTTATAGGACCAGCTCAAAAAATATTAAGACATAAAATTTAATAGGCAAAGATACATGAAATAAATAAATGTAAGCAATAAATAAACAATTATATCACAATGATTATACAGTGAAAATAAATGTATAAATAGATTAATATAAGTTTGTGTTTATTTTTTGTCTGAATATTTTTATTTTTTACTCTTTATGTCTTACACCCTCTTTATTTCTACCTATTCTTTTTCTTTTCTGTATGGATTTCTATCTCATGTCAACAAGGAGAGGATGGTTTTAAGGGGACACCTGCTG
This sequence comes from Cyprinodon brontotheroides, assembly GCA_018398635.1. Taxonomy (NCBI): domain Eukaryota; kingdom Metazoa; phylum Chordata; class Actinopteri; order Cyprinodontiformes; family Cyprinodontidae; genus Cyprinodon; species Cyprinodon brontotheroides. Next base: position 490,876 of record JAGKQL010000032.1, on the reverse strand, counting down.
AATCTTGAATCTATCAGTAGTGTCAGAGCTCCTCCTCTGGTGTTTTGGACAACATGCTCAGACTCTAAAGAGTTTTTGTACAGCTCTGCAGATGGGTTGTTTCACTGTGGCTCTTTCGCACAGTAATAAACAGCAGTGTCTTGGGGCTGCATATTGTTTCCATTCAGAGTCACAGTTTTACTGGAAGCATGAACTGTAATACTGAACTTGTTCTTTAAAGAATCCTTGCGATTTCCGCTGCATCCATCACACATGTAACCAATCCACTCCAGTGCTTTTCCTGCAGGCTGTCGGATCCAGTGTGTCCAGGTACTAAGGGAATAAGAAACCTGACAGCTGATGGTCAAAGACTGACCTGGCTGCACAGTCATAGAGGCTGGCTGTGTCAACTGTTCACATCTCACATCTGTTGAAAGAAGCATATATTTTATCTTTAGAGATTAGAAAGATGTTTAAATGTGAAGTGTTTGAAATAACCAACCTAAGAAACCCACCTGCTGCTGCAAGCAGCAGAAATAATGCAGCAAAATACATGGTGACTGAAGAAATAGACATCCTGTTCACTCCCCTCTGTAATGTGAGATTTTATAAGAAATAGGAGGGGAGAAAGTTTGCATATGATCCAACCCACAAAATGACGGGTTAACAGGAATATTTAACTCTGAAAATAAACCGTGAAAATATGAACCACTAATGTTTATGGTTTAAAAAAAGCTTATTATAAAGACTTTCAATGGAATACAGCAGGGACAGTTATGCAGTTTACTGTTTTATTTATTTGATGATCATTTAAGTAGCTTGTCTTAAATTACACGTTTTCTTTTTGATTTTTCCATTACAGCAATTGTGTTGATTTCTGATTGTTTCTGATTGTTTGATCTTTAAAAAATGAAAAATTTATAATTGAATTACTATTTGAGTATTACGTAGTTATTTAATAGCTTCTGTAGATATTTGATCTCACTGACTAACAGACTGACTCATTGACTCAATGACTTAGGATGAAACTTGCTGATATAGTAATAGCTATAGTAAACACCCTCCAAATTTACAGTATTTTTTTTTTCTTTTTATATTTTTCTATCCTTAAGTGTTTAACTTTTCAGTAAACATCACAATCCTTTACTTTTTCTCCTTTCACTGTGATAGGTCAGCAGTAAACAGTAAGCTTTTTTCTGGAGCCTGATAGCAGACCATTTGGACAGACTGAGAAGTCTTCAAGTTACATTTAAATATAAGGCCTTGTTCCCCAGACTAGAAAAAGTCCTAAATTAGAGACCAAAAAATATGACTGATCAGATAAGTGTCACATCTGTCATGTTGCCTAACAACAACACCTTTGGAAATATGGAAGAAAGCAAAATTACTCCTATAATTCATATAATTTGAAGTGCATCAACTATAAGTCTAATCAATCAAAAACTCCTTACAGGATCAAGCTGTTAGCAGCAGTATCAGAACCACAGAGTACATGATTGATGCTGAAGCTCAACTGATGAAAGCTGTTTGTTCCTCTGACTAAAGCAGATAAATAATTTCCTTTTATAGAGATTGAATTTACATATTTTTGAGGTTCAAACAAAATTGTTTCTTTGTTAGAAATTGTTCTTACACTCCTAAAATACGCACTTAGATTTTGAATCTCTCCATCATTGTTTTTTTAAGAGAGAAGAGGAGAAATTTATGAAATGATTACATTTCTCTATTTTGCATATCTCCAAACTTAAAACTGTTGATAAGCTGTACAAAAAAATAGCCACAGACAAGAAACAATTGGATTTGATTTCTGTCAAATGGAGTCTAGGCCGAAGTTGAACTGAATAGACTGATTACTCACCTTTATCCACCTACGACACAGCCATTGAGCTTTGAACCGCGCCACCACGAAAGCTAATCAGCATCCAAAGTTAATCTTAAAAGGCCTCTGATCCACAACTCGTCTGCTACCTGGTGCGCAGGCGGTGGTTACGCTGTGTCTGTCTTCTTTCAGATGACCACATTTCAATCACCTCCACCATCAGAGTTTCATGCTTCCTGGACTCTTACTGCATTCTGCATCTCGATTCAACTGGTACAGCAGAAGATAGCCATTTTGAGCCTGGTTCTGCCAGAGGTTTCTTCCCAATGGGGAGTTTTCCTCTCCACTGTCGTTTTATGCTTGCCTATCTTGGACAGGTTCTCTCAACCTGTGTTATCCAAACCAGACTTCCATCTTCCAGGTCCCTGAGTGTAGCACTAGAATCAGCTCACTCAGTCCACTAGATCTCTCCATAAAGCTCAGCATACCGTTTCGCCAACCAGCAGTCTACGGACTGACCAACTTTATCTATCTCCACTCCACCACCAGTTTCTGGCCTGGAGGGAAGCAGCAGTGTTCTTTACTCCTGTTAATGCATATCAATCAAAATTCAGCTGTGTTTCCTGCCGAGGTCTGAACGCCAAAGACTAAAGTAATTGTAACTATAAAGCTATTCTAATTGTCTTCTCTACTTGTGAGTTTTTCAGATTGAAATGACTATTGACAAAGTTAAGCGCTGCACAGTGGAGCACTTTGTAGCACTGTTGTCTTGCAGCAAGAAGGTTCTGGGTTTGATCTAAAGTCTTTCTGAATGAAGTTTGCACGTTTTTCCTGTGCATGGTTTCTCTCCAGGTACTTCAGCTTCCTTCCACAGTCCAAAGACATTACTGTTAAAAGGGTACTCTAAATTGGCTTTAAGAGTGAGTGTGTGGCCCTGCCCATAGACTGCTGGAGATAGGCATCGGTCCCACCACATACGTATATGGATGGATAGGTGGATAGATGGAACTTAAAACCTGCTCCCAAGCTTTTTTTTGTCTCAATTGATCCGGCTACTGGAGCTGATAATGATGGACATCAAGACTTAAAGTGTTCTAAGTTCATTTTTATTGCTGATCTTTTTCCCGTTTGATCTGTTAAGACAGTTAATTGACATAAAATGTCAAATCATTATCAAATATCTAAAGCAAATGGCTTAGTTGCTAAGAGTAATCTTTATTAACAGAGATGTCGTAGGTATTAATGTTTATTATTCAAGTAGAAGTATAAATCTTACTGTTTAAAAATATTTTTGAAGAAGTTATAGTATCAACTTAATCTTTTTTTTTTAAGTACTTAAAGTATAAAAGTAAAAATAAGGCAGGAAAAATGTTGAGGACAGACGCTTTAAACCTTATACTCGTTATGGCCCAACCCTATATTATAGGACATTTTTTTCCTGCAATTTTGGATGATAACTTCCTTATACTTTATTTTCTTAGTTTTATAGCTAATGATAACAGTGTCATATTTAACCTTGCATCATCTTGAAAAATTATTTATTTTGGTATGTAGTGAACAACAGTTTGGAGCGGTACCGAGTCGAACCACAAAGAAATTAATACTCTGGATGAAACAAATAATTTTGATGGGTTTTTTTGTTTTTAAATGCCAACAGGCCATAACAAAAATTTGCTTAAATGAAACAAAACTCACAAATCTATTTTTAAATTGTAAGGAGTAGAAAGTAGAGACAATTGCAAAAAAATGTAAGTAGTAGAAGTAAAATGCTGTCTAAAAAATAATTATTCCAGTAAAGTATAGATGGACAAAATTTCTACTTAAATAAGGTAACAAAGTATTTGTACTTTGTTACTTGACACTTCTGTTTATCAATGATATGAAGACCTCTAAAACCTAAAAGACTTGCTAAACATAATTGGCATGTATTCTTCTCCATTAAAAGGATGTTTGATGCTGGGGTAAAGAGCCAGGAGGAGTGTACAGTAGGCAGACAAAGTCTGGCTAATAAATAATAGAAATAGGTTTGATATTTATTGAATAACTTTGTCAATATTTATTAGACAGAGACCAGATGTCTCTATGATCCTATTGTTTCTTGTTTGTGGCTGTTTTTGTACAGCTGCTCCACTGCTTTAAGTCACTGTGTCACTCGAGCACAGAAGTAAACAGCAGAATCTTCTGCTGTTAGTCTGCTGATCTCAAGGTACTGGGTGCTGCTGGGGACATTTTCAGTCATGGTGAAATGACTTTGAAAGGAGCTGGCATAGGTGGGTCTGTTGCTACCAGTGCTCATATATCCAATCCACTCCAGAGCTCTCCCTGGTTTCTGTCTGATCCAGTGCATATTAGGGCCTGTCATGCTGTAACCAGAAGCGACACAAGACATCTTCACTGTGTCCCCAGGTCCCTTCACCTGAGAGGCTGACTGATCCAGTCTGACCTCACTCCAGACTCCTGTAAGAAAACAAGTCATTGTCATTTCAGTCAAAATTATGAATCTTTGTATAAATATCATAGAAATGAACTGAAATTCTCACTGTGAGAAAGAACTACAAAAACAAAACTCCAGATGCCTGATTTCTCCATCCCAAGAGCAAAAAAACCTTTAACTGGAATCTGGAAAAGTTACTTATTGTGTCCAATGGAAACTGCACAAAACTGCAGATGGCATTGTTTTAAAAGAGGAACAGTTTGCATAGACCCTCCCCAAAAACTGTTTTCCTAGATTAAACCTAAGTCTAAACTTCCAGCCCATTTGTAAATTTTAAAACTGTAGTTAAAAACTTTATTTGTGTGTCATGCTTTCTACTAATTCAACTCTGATATAAGTATCAACCTATGCTTTTTTTAATAAAGGCATGTATAAATATTATCTAATT
>JAGKQL010000032.1:414709-471196 GCA_018398635.1 Cyprinodon brontotheroides | reverse complement strand
CAAGACATCTTCACTGTGTCCCCAGGTCTCTTCACCTGAGAGGCTGATTGATCCAGTCTAACCTCACTCCAGACTCCTGTAAGAAAACAAGTCAATGTCTTTTCAATCAAAATTATGATATCATAGAAGTTAACTGAAATTCTCACTGTGAAAAAGAACTACAAAAATAAAACTCCATATGCCTGATTTCTCCATCCCAAGAGCAAAAAAACCTTTAACAGGAATTTGGAAAAGTTACTTATTGTGTCCAATGCAGATGGCATTGTTTTAAAAGAGGAAGAGTTTGCATAGACCCTCCCCAAAAACAGTTTTCTTAGATTAAACCTAAGTCAAAACTTCCAGCCCATTTGTAAAATTGTTAAAACTGTAGTTAAAAACTTTATTTATGTGTCATGCTTTCTACTAATTTAACTCTGATATAAGTATCAACCTAGGCTTTTTTCAAAGAAGCCATGTATAAATATTACCTAATTTGATTTTATCATTGTATTTTTTGTTCAAGTTTTCATATAAGTTTTTACATATTTATAAGTAAGACTGTTTCTTGAAAATTACTTCACACAAAACAGATTTTTTTTTTTTATTGAAAACTACTTGGTAGTAGTTTTTAACATCGCAGAGCCGGACCAAAATGGACTGAACAAGCTGGTGAGGAGGGCAGCTTCTCTTCTGGGGTGTGTTATGGACTCAGTGGAGGAAGTGGCCGAGAGGAGGGTGTTGTCCAATCTGACATCCATCATGGAAAACACTTTCATCCCCTGCACCAGACTGTAGAGGAGCCAAGCAGCTCCTTCAGTAACAGACTTATACACCCCGTGTTTAAAAAGGAGCGCTACCACAGGTCATTAATCCCTGCTGCCATCAGACTTAGCAATGCCACTGCAATATAACCTGGTGTAATAACACTGCATTAGCGTGTACTATTTATCTATTTAACAAACCAGAAACTGCAATTAGCGGCCACCAGTATACTGTAAAACGATAAGATATTGTATATATAAGTCACCTTAAATCTCTTCTTTATTTTCACCAACCATTGTATATATCTGGAAACACTGTATATATGCCATGCACCTTTTCCTCCTTTGTGCACCTTCTGTTTGTTTTGTTTTTTTTAAAGAGCAGAAGTTAAAAGTGAATTTCTCCAGTGTGAGACAAATAAAGTTCTATTCTATTCTATTCTATTCTATTCTATTCTATTCTATTCTATGTAAACGTTTGCCTTAAGTTACCATGTTACCATGTTACCATGCGTCTCATTTGTAAGTAGTTTTCTTTTCTTTCAATATCTGTGGACCAAAAACTAAGTGAGATGGTTTTCTTCAGTCTTCTGAAAATGTATGCCTTCTTTAAATTTTGTTGAAAGTTATCTTTTAGTAAGGTACATGGTTTTTTTTTTTCTTGAGCAAAAAGGCACACCCTCATAAAATCTCTACTTCCAGTCTATTTGTAGCATTTCAAATTTAACATCTCTTGCTTGGATTAGTAAAATTACTTGGCATAAGCTCAGATTTTAGATTACAGACAACAACAGAGAAACGTCCCTGTGTGAAATAAATAAATGTTGAGGCTCAGAAAGGTTTATGGAGGACCTGCTAAAAAAATACTTAGGCATAAAATTAAATGGGCAAAGATACATAACTTAAATAAATGTAAGCATAAATTAAACCATTATATCAGAATGATTATAAAGTGATAAATAAATACATAAATAGATTTATTAATATTTAAGTCTTTATTTTTTACTTTTTATTTCCTATATTTATTTCTGCCTCTCCTTTTTTTTTTTCGTATGCATTTCTATCTCATTATGTCAATAAGGAGAGGATGGTTTTAAGGGGACACCTTCTGAATCTTGAATCTATCAGTGATGTCAGAGCTCCTCCCCTGGTGTTTTGGACAACATCCTCAGACTCTAAAGGGTTTTTGTACAGCTCTGCAGATGCGTTGTTTCAATGTGGCTCTTTCGCACAGTAATAAACAGCAGTGTCTTGGGGTTGCATATTGTTTCCATTCAGAGTCACAGTTTTACTGGAAGCATGAACTGTAATACTGAACTTGTTCTTTAAAGAATCCTTGCGATTTCCACTGCATCCTTCACACATGTAACCAATCCACTCCAGTGCTTTTCCTGCAGGCTGTCGGATCCAGTGTGTCTGATAGCTACTAACAGAATAAGAGACCTGACAGCTTATGGTCAAAGACTGACCTGGCTGCACAGTCATAGAGGCTGGCTGTGTCAACTGTTCGCATCTCACATCTGTTAAAATAATCATATATTTTACATTTAGAGACTAGAAAGATGTTTAAAGATGAAATGTTTAAAATAACCCACCTAAGAAACCCACCTGCAGTTGCAAGCAGCAGAAATAATGCAGCAAAAGACATGGTGACTGAGGAAATAGACATCCTGTTCACTACCCTTTGTACTGTGAGATTTTATAAGAAGTGGGGGGGAGTTTGCTTATGATCCAACCCACAAAATGACGGGTTAAAAGGAATATCTAAATGTGAAAGTATACTGCAGAGGCCATCATTGTGTTTCTTTATAATAATTAATCAATATTTTACCTGTTTTACTAGTTACTGGCAGCAAATATATTAATTTAGAAGTCAGACATCGGCTCCTTCCATATAGTGTAAATTGGTAACTGTTCTGAAACCAGTTCTTTAATTCCTAGAGGGAAAATGTCTTCAAGAATTAACAGAATTTATTCCAGTCAGGTATAACAATATCACTGATATTAAGCACAAATAACAGAGGAATTAATTTATTACCTCGGGCCTGTTTGGGACCATTGCTCTTTAAAATAGCATTTACACCGATCTTAAAGTTCCCATCTTTTTATCCTAAAACTAAACACTCTCAGGATGTGGCCTGCACACAATGTCTGCAGTTGTAGTCCACACTCCACAACCCAAGTCTTCCTACTTTTAACATAAACAAAGATGGTTTTAATGATAAAGTGTTGGAATGTTTGTCTGGCTGCCATGTCAACACAGGATGTCTATAGATATACACACAATTAGCAGTTACTTATAAAAAAAAAAGTAATGCTTTAAAACACATTAACCTTTAAAATAATGACACCCAAGCTAAAGCTGAAATACGTCATGGGTCATTATGTTATGTGCTGTCCGAGTAGTAAGAGAAAGCAGGGAACCCCAACAGCAAAGTTGTTAGAGCCTTCTGCTTGGGTCACGGAGGTTCTGAGTTCAACTCTCACTCATTCCCACAGACTGCCACTCTGGCTCTCTGAGCAAGACCCTTAACCTCCAGACTGCACCCCGGGCACCACACAATGGCAGTCCACTGCTTCCCTAGGGGATTGGTTAAATGCACAGATGGAATTTTCCCATTGTGAAAATAAAGGGATTTACATTATTTTTTTCCAGCTTTCTAAAGTAAAAAACATTGCCCATCGTTTGTAAATCCATCTCAGCCTGATGAAGTGAAACTAACGATCCATGATGTAGGACACTTTTGACAACGAAACACATTCTCCTGTGTTTGAAATGCTTTCACTGGCCAGTCAAATATCAAGGCAAAACAAAAGTAGTAGGCGTTCGCAGTGAATACACCTTAAAACCTTACCTTCTCCTCTGCTGTTTAGCTGTTACCTGACGGCCCGCAGTGTCTCTGCTCTGCTCATGTCTGATTTGCTGAATCTGATGGTTCTTCTTGCACTGCAGCAATTCTTTCCCTAAATATATTCCTGTTGTTCTGCATATTTGGATGCATTCCCTCAGATGCTGAGCCTCTCTACCCCTGCAATGATTTTATAGTACACATGATGTGACCCGGATTCTGGCCAGCTAGAGACTTAGCTAACTTTGCTAAACAGTTAGGGGACGGATGGAGGCTGATGGTTTGAGCTGAGAAAGAGGATTTCAAAAATATAAACCAACATGATGAAATTACCGTCTTATACAGCCTATTTGGTGGATGGGTTACAGGGGTGGAGGTGTTGGCCCTGGCAGGTGGTTGGCTCTGGGGCCCTGCCGCCTGTCCCTGGCCCTTGGGCTATGATTGCGCGACTGGCGGGGTCCCCCTTTCCGGGGCTCTCGGGGAACGGGGGTGCCTATTAGAGTCAGTGGGGGAGCTGGCTCCCTGGGAGTGCAGTAGGCCCCCCAGACCTTTTCTCCGCCAACCCTGAAGCAGGAATTAGATGGATTAGTGTGACATCCTCTCCCCGCCTTGTCAACCATAGTTAATTTCAAATAAATTCAATTCAGTTTATTTATATAGCGCCAAAAATTCACAACACATGTCATCTCAAGGCACTTTACAGTTCAACCAGATCATACAGTCAAATTGATTCAAAGTTTTCTATCTAAGGAAAACCAGTTGATTGCATTGACTCATTGACTGAAATACAAACTCCTTACACTAAGCATGCTTGTAGCGACAGTGGAGAGGAAAAAAACTCCCTTTAACAGGAAGAAACCTCCAGCAGAACCAGGCTCAGTGTGTGCGGCCATCTGCCAGGGCTTACTGGGGGTTCAAGGAGACAGAAGCAGATATACAAAAAAGCAGCTGTAAAAGGCGGCCCCGCCCAGGAAAACACACAGCCAGGCAGACGGCTCCGAGCCAGCTCCCCATGCCAGAGGATTAAGAGAGCACATCCAGTCAGTCCGCGGTCAGAGAAACAGGACCGCGACTGGAAAACAGGCCGATCTCAACCATCTATAAACAAGGGTGTTGATGGAAGCAGCACAGCTGATGTTTCTCTCCAGGATGATGTCACAGCCAAACAGGAACAGACGAGGCAAAGTTACTCTGGAGGAAAAGCAGAGAGAGCATAAAGTCAGAGATTGAACTAACAGATTCTGCAGAAGAGGAGAATAGAGATAGAATGAAGCAGAATGATGAAATGGGGGTCCCCATGTCCTCCAAAAGTCTAAACCTATAGCAGCATAACTAAAGAGATAGCTCAGGATAACCTGAGCCACTCTAACTACAATATTTATCAAAAAGGAAAGTTTTAAGCCTAGTCTTAAAAGTAGACAGGGTGTCTGCCTCCACAGGACTAAAAACTGGTAGTTGGTTCCACAGGAGAGGAGCCTGATAACTAAAAGATCTGCCTCCCATTCTATTTTTTTAGAAATTCTAGGAACCACTAGTAAACCTGCAGATTGAGAGTTCAAAGTGCTCTGTTAGGAACATAAGGAACAATCATATCTTTGAGATAAGATGAAGTTTGGCCATTTAAGGCTTTTATATGTGAGAAGGAAGATTTTTTAAATTCTATTCTGGTTTTAACAGGAAGCCAATAAAGAGAAGCCAGGATAGGAGAGATATGATCTCTCTTTTTTGATTTTCATTAGAACTCTGGCTGCAGCATTTTTGGATCAGCTAAAGGCTTTTTAACTACAGTTTGTGGACTTCCTGATAGTAAAGAATTACAATAGTCCAGCCTTGAAGTAACAAATGCATGGACTAGTTTCTCAGCATCACCCCTGGACAGGAGATTTCTAATTTTTCAATATTCCTCAGATGAAAGAAGGAAATTCTAGAAACCTCTTTGATATGGGATTTAAGTGACAGGTCCTGATCAAAAACAACACAAAAGAAATCTAGGATTATTCTTATTCTCCTCTAGTAATGAGGAGAAGCATGCTGCTCTTGCTTTACAAAGGGTCCTCTTATACAGCAGTAAAATATTTTTCAAGACTAGGAAGGACTCCCGCAGGCCTGTGGAGCGATATTTTCTCCAGTTTCCTAGCATTTTGCTTCAAAGTGCGCAGCTCTGCATTAAACCAAAGAGCAAGCATTCTATTTTTAGTTTTCATTTTCAAAGGAGCTGCGTTGTCTAAGGCAGTACGCAGAGAACTAGCAACCCCATCAACAAAATCATCAACCTGTGAAGGGGAATAAGCTAAGCTTTTGCACTCTGCAGCACTGCTCAGCGACACAGAGGAAAGAGAAAGTGAAGCAGATTCTTGAAAATGTATAACTGCACTATCTGATAAAGATCTACTAAAATTGAACCTTCTTTTGGGGGAGGAGAACTCTGTTAAAGTAATCCTGAAGGTTATTAGAAAGTAGTCAGAAAGGACAGGATTGTGAGGAAATACTGTTATTTCTGCACATTCTATGCCGTATGTCAGCACAAGATCCAAAGTATGAAGAAGAGAATGTGTGGGACTATTCACATTTTGAACAAAGCCAATAGTGTCTAAGATAGCATTAAAGGCTGCTCTTAAGCTATCGCCTTCAATGTCAGCATAGATGTTAAAATCCCCTACTATGATGACCCTGTCAGTATTTAATACCAAATCAGAAACAACTCTGAAAACTCATCTAAAATTCAGAGTAAGGACCTGCTGGTAGTACGATACAAAGTTACAAAAAGAAGAGGTTTGCTTGCTTTGAAATTTGGATCAGGGGAAATTAAGGGTTAAAAGTTCAAAAGAGTTGTAGGTATTAACTGTTTTGGGAGTAATCAGTAAGTCAGACTGAAAGATTGTTGCTACTCCTCCTCCTCGCCCAGAACTTCTGGGTATGTGAAAATTTAAATAGCTTGAAGGAGTTGCCTCATTTATGCTCACATAATCCTCTTGCTGCAGCCAGGTTTCTGTAAGGCAACATAAGTAAATAAGGCAACATAAGTCAATGTGATTATCACAAATCAAGTCATTAACTAGCAGACTTTTAGAGGAGAGATATCTTATGTTAAACAAATAGTCTTGTAATAAATATGAAATAGTAAAATGAAGTGAATACGTCTACATAATATAGGCTACACCCAGTGGGAATATTACTTTGTCCTTCATCAAATTAAGTAATTAAATCTATATTTGTGTTTCATATTGACTTATAATTTCTCTATGTTTTGCTATCCTTAATAAACAGTGTTTGATCTTTAGTGAAGTGAAGGCGTACTTTTACTTTTACCAGAGTCTTTTTTGCACTGCTATCTGTACTTTACTATTTCGGCAAAGAATATTGATACATTGACACCTGTGGAAGCCAGCATAAGATTGTCTATAAGCAATATAAATGAAACCTTAATGAAAGCTGGTACTAAACCTGTGCTTACTCATTAATACCATTCCAATCAAAAATGTTATGTTGGTCTGTTTTATGCTAAATATTCATATTTGAGAAGCGTAAATTGTCACAAAAAACACAACTTTAGCAATATATTAACTACAAAAATAAATGTTGCAGCCTACAGACACAAACAGGGGGCCCTAAGGGACTCTCCTACTGGTTGTCTGGTTTTTGTACAGCTTCCACTCTGGTCTGTATCACTGTGCCGCCTCACACAGTAATAAACAGCTGTGTCTTCTGGCTGCATATTCTGTCCCGTTATTGTTACTGTTCCAGCAGAAGTGTCTTTGCTGTAGCTGAACTTGTTCTTCAGAGCATTATTTTGATAAAAGTGATTATTATGCCCCCACTTATCAAAAATCCATTCCAATGTCTTTTCCTCACGCTGTCTGATCCAACCTGTGGCATATGCATCAGTCAAAGAGTAACCAGAGGGCCGACAGGTGATGGTTAACGACTGTCCAGACTGGACAACTTTGGAGTCCGGCTGAGACAGATCAATACTAAGGACACCTGTAAGAAGCATAAAAACAACATTAGCATAACAATTCAGTTAATCTCAAAGTGAATTCAATGTATTTGTAAGTAAGAATCCACGCAAAGCTCCTCACATGATCCAACTGTCAGCAGCAGCATCAGAGCTAAGGAGAACATGGTTGAAGCTGAACTGATGAGAGTTCCTAGTTGTGTTGACAAACACAAACCCTTCATCTCCATTTAAACAAGCCTATTTTGCATATTGGGCATGTTTGCAATACTGGTTTCAGAATTACACTGCATAAAAATGTGTTTTGTGTAAGAGGCTTGTAATATTTCTTGCATGGTCATATGTAATTGCTATTTATGTACTTGTTAAAAAAAAAGTATTTTATCAGCCCTTTTTGTTTTCCTTAGTTTATACCTGCTTTTTATAGAAGCTTCCTAATTTCAATGACAGTTTACATAATGAAAAAAAAAATGAAATAAATAGAATAATCCTGGGTCTCATGTTTAAAGCATGTCCGTGCACAAAAAGGCATCAAAGGAAAATTCAGAATGTCTTGCAGCAATCCACTCACATTTTGACCTGCTGTGAAAGTTTGCAGCAACCAGGGAAACTTTTAAAATCCACAATTAAACAAGCTATAAAATAAAAAAAAAGTTTAAAGAAATGTAGTTCTACTAGGGGAATGTATGAAAGTTAAATTTCTGAGTTTGAGCATTTACATTTTAAACTGCAGAGGCCATCATTGTTTTTCTTTATAATATTTTGTCAAAATTTGACCTCTTTTACTACTTACTGGTCACAAATATCTTCATCTAGAAGTCAGACAGGGGCTTCTTTCGTATAGTGTAAATTGGTAACTGTTCTGAACACAGTTCTAGCAAAGCAAAATAGGGAAAATGTCTTCAAGTATTAACAGAATTTATTCCAGTCAGGTTTAACAATATCATTGATATTAAGCACAAATAACAGAGGAATTAATTTATTACCTCGGGCCTGTTTGTGACCACTGCTCTTTAAAACAGCAGCTGCACCGGTCTTAAATTTTCCATCTATTTATCCTAAAACTAGACACTCTCAGGATGTGGCCTGCATACACTGTCTGCAGTGGTAGTCCACACTCCACAACCCAAGTCTTCCTACTTCTAACATAAAAAGAGATGGTTTGTGTTTGAATGTTTGAGTTAGTCTAAATAAAACTTGTGGTAAAAACTATCCTCAAATGTCACAAACAAATAAAACTTGTTTTTCAAGTTTAAATGTTGCACACACAAAAAAAATTGTTTAACAAGCCGGACTCTAACATTGCACTCAAAATATAATTTATAAATTGTCCCCGAGTACAAAATGATCTCTGCTCGCATACAAAACAGTCTCTCCTCGCGTATGAGACAATTGTACACACCCCGCAGCAAGTTTCTGCCAAAAGTCACGTGATAAATGAAGAATTGTCATTCTGACTAACCGACAGCTGGAGGCTTCATCCAATCAAAACAAGTGAAACGTGCCGGTGTCAAGGTAGTTATGCCTGTGACATTTTTTTATTCCGCCTCATTTCCAACCTACTCAATGTAAAACTTCAGATATGTTTTTGAAAGACAAGCGTTGTCATTTTATTCTTCCCTTTGCATGTTATAGCATCATATCGCCAGTGATATTGATTAAAAAAAGAAAACACGAGTGTTTACTTCAAAATATGAAGCTGACAGTAGTTTCTACTCCTTTCTCTGAAAGCCAAAAGCTCCTTGTCCGTTTCAAGATGTTCTCATCTCCTCTCATTGAAAACTTGTCAACAATAGTCTTGTAATAAAAATGAAATAGTAAATGTAGTGCACATCTACATATCGTAAGCTAAACCCAGTGGGAATATTACTTTGTCCTTCGTCAAATTAGTTAATTAAATCTATATTTGTGTTTTATATTGAATTATAATTTCTCTATGTTGTGCTATCCTTAATAAACAGTGTTTGATCTTTACTTTAGTGAAGGCGTACTTTTGCTTTTACCAGAGTCTTTTTTGCACTTCTATCTGTACTTTTACTTCGGTAAAGAATATTGATACATTGACACCTGTTGAAGGCAGCATAAGATTGTCTAGAAGCAATCTAAATGAAACCTTTCATGAAAGCTGGTACTAAACCTGTGCTTACTCATTAATGCCATTCCGATCAAAAATGTGATGTTGGTCTGTTTTATGCTAAATATTCATACTTGAGAAGCGTAAATAAAAAAACCCACAACTTTAGCAATATATTAACTAAAAAATAAATGCTGCAGCCTACAGACACAAACAGGGGGCCCTAAGGGACTCTCCTACTGGTTGTCTGGTTTTTGTACAGCTTCCACTTTGGTCTGTATCACTGTGCCGCCTCACACAGTAATAAACAGCTGTGTCTTCTGGCTGCATATTCTGTCCCGTTATTGTTACTGTTCCAGCAGAAATGTCTTTGCTGTAGCTGAACTTGTTCTTCAAAGCATTATTTTGGTAAAAGTCATTATTATGCCACTTATGAAAAATCCATTCCAATGTCTTTTCCTCACGCTGTCTGATCCAACCTGTGGCATATGCATCAGTCAAAGAGTAACCAGAGGGCCGACAGGTGATGGTTAACGACTGTCCAGACTGGACAACTTTGGAGTCCGGCTGAGACAGATCAATACTAAGGACACCTGTAAGAAGCATAAAAACAACATCAGCATAACAATTCAGTTAATCTCTAAGTGAATGCAATGTAATTGTAAGTAAGAATCCACCCAAAGCTCCTCACATGATCCAGCTGTCAGCAGCAGCAGCAGAGCTAAGGAGAACATGGTTGAAGCTGAACTGACGGGAGTTCCTAGTTGTGTTGACAAACACAAACCCTTCATCTCCATTTAAACAAGCCTATTTTGCATATTGGGCATGTTTGCATTACTGGTATCAGAATTACACTGCATAAACATTTGTTTTGTGTAAGAGGCTTGTAATATTTCTAGCTTGGTCAAATGCAATTGCTATTTATGTACTTGTTAAAAAAAGTATTTTATCAGCCCTTTTTGTTTTCCTTAGCTTTTACCTGCTTTAAATAGAAGTTTCCTAATGTTCAATGACAGTTTTCATGATGTAAAATAATGAAATAATAATAATAAAAAACTAATCCTGGGACTCATGTTTAAAGCATGTCAGTGCACGATCGCGTAACGACACAAAAATAGGCCCGTAAGCAACATTATCTGGGTGGTCCCAATATGAAGTACAACACATGATAAAGGTTCAGGATACGGCAACAGCTCCATAAATCATCCAAAAAGATTTTTAAAAATAGGCTCTGTGTATGCGCCTTGATGCTCTAGCTCTCTGGTTCTTTTTCTCAATTCTCAGTAGTATATCATTACACATCACACAAGGAAAAATAATGACTGCGCACCTTGAATGCAGCCATTGGTGACAGCACACCACCACATGTTAAAGATATCCCAAGTTTCAAAACCTCATTTCAGGGAGATGCATATCGTGTCCCATACTGTACATGCTCACTTCTTCATTCTTAAACTTCACTAGACATGGATATACTTTAGTATATTAGCATACAGTAACAAGCCATCGGGCTACCTTGAGCTTCACAGCCCCCTTCCTCACACCAACGCTCTCTCTATTTATCTCCTGTTCGCAATCTTTACTCACTGTAGCAGCAGCAACCTCTTCCTTTTCAGTTCTTTGTAAGAACGTGTTTATTTTGGGACGCTTTTCTAGTTTAATCTCACAGAAGACTCCTGTAAGATGATATACATATTAAATGCTCACATAAATGATCAAGGAAAAATAATTCTTACCATGAATACAAGTCACTGAGAAAAAAACAGAAAATGACATTCCTCTTAATTAAAAAAATGAAATTCAATTAATGTCAGGCTTTATAGTTTGATTTCTTCATATTCAGATTTTTAAAGGTTTACTAACAAAACTATCCGTACACTGTCTGACTGTATAGTTGCATAGAAGAACAAGTTGGCATAGACCCTCCTGGTGAAGATTAATTTCTTTCATTTTCTGTTAAATAACTTCTATATCTGTTAAATTCTATATCTGTTTACTTTCAATGTAATTCAGTCTAATGGACATTTTCATTTTGACATATGATGACCTGGGAGGTATAAATTAAATTGCAAAGTATCAGTGGTCTTTAAACTTCACCGCATTTGTGTGTGGATTGTTGAGACTCTCCTGATGTGCCTCGATACAGAAATGCAGTTTTTTATACAGGGGATGATTTGCAACCAATCACAGAGCTCCCATGTATAAGCCAATCACAAGAAAGTAATCCACGTAGGATGACTATTTGCTCAGCTCTAGTCCGGTGTTCTGTCAGCTCAGCATACCATGTCAGGCCAGCATACCCTTAGTAATGCATAGACTTTCAACTGTCTCCGCATTCCTTACATCCAAGCACGCTGTTAGCAGCATACTATTCCATCTGGTTTGCGTTTAGTTGAACCATCATTTATTTTTCAACAGGACAAGAACCCCAAACACACCTCCAGGCTGTGTAAGGGCTATTTGACCATGAAGCAGAGTGTTAGGGTGCTGCGCCAGATGACCTGGCCTTCACAATGACTGGACCTGAATCCAATCAAGATGGTTTGGAGTGAGCAAGACCACAGAGTGGAGGTAAAAGGCCAACAAGTGCTAAGCATCTCTGGGAACTCCTTCAAGACTGGTGGAAGACCATTACAGATTACTACCTCTTGAAGCTCATCAAGACAATGCCAAGTGTGTGCAAAACAGTAATAAAAGCAAAAGGTGGCTACTTTGAAGAACCAAGAATATAAGAAATATTTTCAGTTGTTTTACACTTTTTTGTTAAGTACATAATTCCAGATATGTTAAGTCATAGTTTTGATACCTTCAGTGTGAATCTTCTATTTTCATTGTCATGAAAATAATGAAAACTCTTTAAATGAGAAGGTGTGTCCAAACCATTGGTCTGTACTATAAAAGATATATATATATACATATCTTCTCTCACTTAAAGTCAATATCTCAAATTGAATTATAACTGCAGAGAATAAATTCCAGACAATAACTGTTATATAAGCCAGTTTAACACTGCACTATTTAAGCATTGATCTGTTGCTGCTTAGTTATGGCGCACGAGCGGCTAATGTTGTACCTGTTAATGGCGTGTTAACTTGATCCCAAAGATCTCCTTGTACAAAGTTGTTCCAGCCAGATGAACAATTTGTGAACAAATAAATTTTTTATTCAACGATGCACGGCCTCAGGGTTAACAATGACTCCACCACAGTGGTCAAAAACTTGTATGCCCATCCGGATTCAACACCTGTCAACTATCTGTCTCCTCTTGGTTTATATACTGGAGCTGACAGCCCCATCTAGTGACCAAAAAAATGAGAGAAAAGAAACAAACAAAAATACACATCTCAGGCTCCAATAACTGTCTTTAGTTAACATTGTTAACAGAGTAGATGAGAGAGCTGTCAAATGCTTTGTGAATCCTTTTTTTTCTATTCACTCTTTTGAATATATTGTCTATAGTGGCCAAAGTGAAGGCTGCTTATGAAGGAAAAGCAGTTTGCATATACCTCCACCTGCAGGTTTAAAAAGGGGGCAAGAAAAACATTGATGTTTACTTCAAAGTGTAGAAAATAAATGGGGGTTTTAATGTTGTATAGCTCTAGTACTTGTTTCTTTCACTGTGGACTTTCAAGTACAGTAACACACAGCAGGGTCTTCAGGCTTTATAGTGTATTTAAAAAGTGTGCTTGGAAACTGAACTTCTATGTTCCATCCTAGTTAAAACAACCCTAACCCTTGATTACCATTGCGCCAAGCTTAAATGACTTCTTCCACAAAATACACTGTGCCTCATAATATTTTTTTTTTTCATTCACTGAATGGCTTACTTTAACCATTGTTGGCTCTGTCGTGATGGCTAAACCAATAAAAAAGATGTTGCGGCCGGACCTTGGAATGATGTGCCACAAAATTTTCATCTGGACAAAATTGGGAAGTGTAAATTCAAGGAAAATTGTAGCCTAGTAAACTAGTAAATAAAATCATGCTTGCCTGCAAGTGATCTAGGCTCGATCAATGCCCCAGGTGTCATAATCTGCTATGATAGCTGGCCTTTATTATTCATGCCTCTCATCTGCTTAACTCTCTCCAGCTCATCTCATTCACCTGCCAGTTTACCTTATTTTCAGCTCAGTTCCAGCTATCATGGTCAGATCATTGTTTGCTTTCGGTTTGTTCCCCATTTGATTCCTGTTAGTGTCTTGTCTGTCAGTTTTAGGTTTATTTCCAAAGTTCATGTTCAATTGAGGAGTTTATTTTTGAACCCATGTCTTCAGGCTAGTTTTATCCCTAACCAGTTATGAGAGCATTTCAGCACTTCCCTAGTGATGCTGTTTTCCTGATTCTGTTCCCTCTCACCCACTGGCCCTATCTGGTCTGCTCGCCTGAACCTCTGTTAGACTCCTGCTGGATTTTGCCTCCAAGGTGCTTTTCTGTTTGCGCTGGCTGCTCCACGCATGGGACTCTGAACCTGTCCTCCAAGGTGCGGATCTGTCTGAGCTTTATGCTCGACGCACGGGACTCGAACCTGCCTTAATGCTCTGATGGATTCCTGGAACCTTGATCTGTCCATTCCTGAGTGGATTGTAACCCCTGACCAGACTGGGGACTCCTGGATTCCAGTACTACTCTGGTCTGATCTAAATCCCTGTCCTGGACCGGAGTCCAGCCTGCTCACTAGGGGTTACTGCATGAGGGGGATGCTCTGAATGGCTCACGGCCGCCTCTCATTGGCAGAATTGCATTGGCTTATCACTGCCAGTGATTGAGAGGATGGACTGAACTTGTTAAACCAGGTAAGTGACTCACTCTAACAGAAATCATGCTTTCTGTTCAGAAGATCATGGTCACTTACCTGTGTTTCTCCCTAAACCAGAGTGTGTCAGTGAATGGGCGGTGCCCCGCTCCCCAACTATTGAACAGCCTCTTGTTTGATTCAGCTTTGGAATCCAGTTTGGGAAGGATTTGACTTGGGGTTTTCAGGTACGTAAAAAATGGCTCCCAGGTTGTTCTTACAAAGATGCCTTCATTTTAGAAAGAGGCTATAAAATCTATGGAAAGGACATATTTATCACTGTCTTTCCTCCTCAATGCCAGTGGAGTTGCTGACTTGTTTGCTTTAAGACCCGGGGCGTTGGCAATATAGAGCACCGAACATAGTTTTTAAAACAAAGTGTTCAACAATCTTCGATGTCTCATTCATCGGGGCCAGCACTAAATTACAAATTTAATCTCACATTTAGTCAGGTTTATCAGGCTATGAAAATTAGCTATCAAGCCAAGAGTCTTCGGCATGGCTAGAACCAGTATCAGGGAATGTACATCATTTTAAGACCTATGAAGGACTGATTTAAGATATTTTAACACCAATTAAGGCCTTTTATATTGAAGAATTCAATGCCTTTTAAGACTTTCTAAGAATCTGTGGGAACCCTGGATCAAGCATGCCCAGCACAAGTTAGAAATATTACATCTCAGATCACCTACTTTTTTTTAGAGTTGTTCTTTCACAGTTAATCTAGATCTATCCATCCATTCTCCATCACGCTAATCAGTTTGATAGGTGTGCTAGTGCCTCTCTCCAGCTGTCTATAGGCAAGAAGCAGGGTAGACCCTGGACAGGTCACAAGGCAACACAGAGACAAACAGGACAAACAACCATTCACACACACACACTCACACCTAAGAAGAATTTAGAGAAGCCAGTTATCCTATGTTTCTGGACTGTGGGAGGAAGCCCGAGTACCTGGAAAGTACCCACGCATGCTCAGGGAGAACATGCAAACTCCATGGTATCCTCAAACCACAGGTCTCCATTGTCCAAAATGTACACAATGCTGTCCCAAACAAATGCTTCATGTAATTGAGGGGTTGGTGAACAGCATGGTTTTTCACCAGAAACGTTTTCCCTTTTGTGTCGGGCCGGATGTGATGCAAAATGTAAAACATCAGAGTTTCTTATGTGACAGTTATCCTGAACTGAGAAGAACCAAAAACACCAGCATGGTAATTAAAAATAATGTGCAATAACAACCAAAAGGGTCACCAAAGACATCAATGCAAAAAGTACATTCCAGGTATAAATATGTATAAATCCATGAATTATTCTGCTGGTCAAAAGTGATTTTTTTTTTATCAGATTCTAAAACAGAGATGGGGATGGTTTATTTTGCAACACTTCAGTGATCCCAGTCACTTAGGGGAATCTAAACTTTGAGGTTGGACATCTAGCGTCCCTAATGGCTGAAATGTACAGTGTTGCTTTAAAGAGGTATCTAGAATTTTATTCTTCCATCTCCTGAATATTTCAAACTTAGAAATATCTTATTCACGAGTGAAAAAGAAAACCGTATCCATGCATTTAAGGCTTCAAGGCTTTGCTATAAGGAAGTTTATTTAACAGTTTGCACTGAGGATTAACAGAAGTTTATTTTTTTTTTCTCAGTTGTGCTTGTTTCATCCTGTAAAAAAACTTTTTTTTTTGTATGGTTAGAGCTCCACATTATATATTATGGACAATTTGCTCAACATTATAACATATATTTCTCTTGCCATGTTTTTCAAATTATATTATATGTCCCCGGATGTAAAAAAAAATAAATAAATAAATAAATAAAAAAAACACAGTAGTAACAAAGAGATTTGGTGGATTATTTAACCCATTATCAAATGAAAAAAAAAAACATTGACAGGACAACATAATTCTGTTTATTATTAAAGTAAAGACATTTGAAAAAGTTCTGCAGATTATGAGAAAAAAGAAAAAGCAGAGCTGTGGTTAACCAGTGTTTTCTCTGCATGTGAAACTGAGCTGCTGTTATGTTCCAGCCAGATTTTCATCTATATTTCAACTTCCTGTGGATATGTGGTTTCAACCGATCAAATTGTGTGCTAAGAACTGCAAGATGAGACGTGGGCATATCTGTTGTTTCCCCGCATCATTTAAGTTTTTTTATTTTTTTTTAAACGTATTTATATGACTGGAAATAACCTCTTTGTAGCTCAATGCAGGGGCAGTTTAACCTATTATCATACAGAACACAAAGAGTAAAAAAGTTTAGAATGATGAGGCGAATGATTTTGCACAATAGTAAAAAAAAAAGATGACAATTGAAATACAGAAAAGATTTCATAACATGTAAATATTATAAAACACTTGTATATGGGCTATAGGATGCATTAAAATCTGACTGAAGATCTTCAAGATGACAACAAACTACAGTATAAAAGAAAAAAAAAGCTCCAAGGAATGGTTTTCCGGCATGAAGGGAAATACATTTAATAAACACAGACAATATTAACCTATTACTACAACTTACAATAATAACAAGGTAAAAACAAAAAAGAACGCATGTTAAAGACTAAGGATATTTTTAAAAATCCATATAAATTACAATCAATTTATGAATGACAAATGTTAGCTTTTTTTTTTTTAACAATATTTCCATTTTCTATGTATTAGAAAAGATGTCTGTGTTTAGGTAAACTTACATCTTTTTTTAAAATAGCAAAATTTCTTTCTATTATTCTTTGTGAAATAATTTTATAGGTTAAAAAAAAGAGTTCTGAAGATTTACTTTTTCTTATAAGGGTATTTCAAATGATTCATTTTCTGTATAGATGTTTCTTTAGAAAAATACTGTAGTTATTTTTCAATAAAATTCCTTAGATTAATTAATTAGATCTATAAATGAACTGCTTTGCTCAGATAATTGGATGTGCTCTCCTGACTGCTTTAACGTTTCAGTTACAGAAGAGCAGGCCTCTGATGGTGAGGACAGTGCTGAAGGCCAGAGCTTTGGTGAACACCAGTCGGACTCCGTTCATCAGCAGCAGGTAGAAGTTCAGCTTGGCTTTTTCTGGAGGGTAAAGGCATAGAGTTCAGACTGAACACAGACTGAACACAGCACTGACAACTAAACTAAGACAGAAAAGTTCAGACTTACTTGGAGAAATGTTTCCACATGCATCGTCTGATTAGAGACAGAAAGAATATACTTTAAGTCACACACATCATTAAAACTCTGATCTACAGATCTGTCTAAAGAAACATGTTTGACATGCACAGACTAAGTCAGCAAACACTCTGATAAGGACAGATATAATAAATGATTATCTGAAGTTTAGCTAAAGTTTTTAGGTATAATGCTCTATTAGGAAGAAGTCAATTACGATATATTATAATAGCCTTGAAATTATCAAAATAAACATTTAGATGACAGCTTTTCTCAAAGCGAAAAAGTTGTGACTTTGTTACCTGCTTCATTGTTGCTGAAGGTCCCGTTCATCTCACAGGAGTGGATGGTTTGATTGCTAAAAGCAACAAAATAGTAGGTGTTGTTCTTTGACAGAATCGGATCTTCGGCGCTCACGTTGACTGGACCACCTTTCAAATTTAGAACCACATCTCCCCCCTTCGGATGGAAATCTGTGACCAGACAGACATCTGGACCCAGATCATCTGCTGACTTTGGCGGGTAGCCAGGAGTCTGCAGGGGACTCAGGATGAATATAGTTGGAGGCACATCTGGACCATCTGTACAAAAACAAATTCAACCAGAAAGCAGTTTTAGACTTATTGATGTTCAGGGTTAAAGCCAAAGAGGGAGTATTTTTATCTGAGCATCAGCAAAGAAATTTAGATCATACCAGGTTATTAAGAGTAATTATTATATTGCATTGGCAAAACAGAGTTTTATTTTAATGCATAAACCAAGTTACAGTCTTATAAAAGAGCAAAAAGGAATGTTTTGTTTATTTTATACAATTGCCATGTATAAAATTAATCAAGCTTGATAAATTCAGTTTTATTCATTTTTCACCTGAAATTGTATTTAAAAAGCATTATTTAGTTCAAACTCAAGTTACCGTAGAAGCACCGTACAAGTTTAATTTCTACAAATTAATACAAATATTTCTAAAAGAAATAGATACTGAATAGATTTTAGTGTGCTTAAGGATATCACATTTACTCTATAATTTCTTTTTCCTTTCGGGTAACTCAAACTTTAACCTCTTCATTCTAAAAATGTTTCCCGCAAAGTTCACCTGTTGTTGACTTGTGGTAAATTAAATGCTTGACTCTTGACATAAATTAATTTCTATTATTTGAAATAGACGTTAAAATAATAGAAAGAAATTCAGATAATTAAAGAAATCCTATAATTAAATAAAAGAAAATTATACTCGTTGGCCTGTATGTTAATTTATTTGTTAAAAAAAAAAAGTAATAAAGTGACTTAAAATATTTAAGCCCTGAAAATAAATGCAGCTCTTAGCTTTTGGGACTTCTATGTATCTCTAATGGATTCAGGACATGAATAAAAATAATAAATGACAAATACATTCTAACTATTCCAAACAAATGAGAGTAATCCCTTCAAACAGTACAACAGTACAGTAGTTGCCTGATAAGCTTATATTTTTCCTCTCATTTGTCACTATGAAGATGCTCCTAACTCTTCTTTCTTTATTTCATATATATATATATATATATATATTATATATATATATATATATATATACATAAAAATATATAATATATAATATATATATATTATTTTTAGTGTTTTTTTTGTTTTGTGACTAACAATTATTCCAAGTTTGTGTTTGTTCTCAGTTCAATTTTGTTCATCATGCTGATGTTTTGCCAATCAACTATACTGTCTTGAGTCTTTTTATTTTAGGTCACAATTCCACTTGTTGTTCAAATTCCTCTGTTTCCAATTATTGCCACTTTAAGTGATAGCAAAATGTTTTGTAAAAGCTGAAAGTATCTATTATCTTGTGGATTTTGGTTCAGTTTTAGTTCTATAAACTAAATTGGATAATAATTTTTCATTATTACTATCCTTTTTTTTCTTTTTTTTTTTTACCAGAGCAGGCTTTCTAGCTTAACAGAAGCCCATTTAGATTGGGTCAAATTTATGCTCAATTCAGCTTCTCCTTGTTTCTGCCACAAAGCCAAACTGGCTCGGCTCTTTTTATTTTCAAAAAACTGTTATTGATTTTAATGTTCTAGTGCTATATAATTCAAATAAATATCTGGTAAATCTTTTAGCATAAGAATTAAAGAATTATTTTAGTAATCAAAGCAAGATCAGTAAAATCCACAAATGAATCCTAATATAAAGATTTTTCTTATAAAACAATGTAATGAAAATTACAGCTTATAAAAGACACACCAGTCATTTTAAAATGTTCATTTTTCCATTTATCTCCTAGTCTCAACTTATTTCAAGATACTGGTTTAAACTGTGCTGCGGTGATACAAAACCTACATTCATATTTACCCTTCCAAATCATGGGTTTAAAACTACAAAATTTCTACAATCTTTTAAAACCCTTCTTTCGGCATTTATGCTTGTTGATCTGTCTCACAAAAAGCCGGTTTTAAGGAAAAACTTTTTTTTTTAATCACCTTAAAACTTTGTTTTTTTTTAACAACATTAATGTGATCTAAACGTTATTTAACTATTTTAATTAAACTGATGATAATTAAATAAGACATTATTCCTTATTACATATTTTAACTGCAGAGCACTGACAAAACTGAACTCAAATAAAACTTTATATATGTTTTTTGATACTCTCTTTGAACCGCTTAATGAAAAAAAATGTTTTACATGATCAGAGAGAATCCATTTCTCCTGATGCTAAATGTGTTTGATGCAATATTTTAAAACCTGAAATAAATCTTTATAATAAAATTTGGCAGTGAGAATAAAATAATAGACTTCCACGACAGCGTTTCCAAATATGTAAAAGGTATTTTAAGTAATTGTTTATCAATTAACATTAGGATGATTAGTTAAAAATATGCTTAAAGTTTACATAAACAGAAACAACAAAAAGACAATTTATCTTTTTTTAAGGATCTTACCTGGTATGACAGTAACAGTAGTTCCATTGCCCCAGTAGTCTAAATCTCACAGTGCTACATCTTCACTGAGTCCTCGAACAAAAACCCAAAGCACCAGAATGAAAGGCATAAAACTAAATAAATTAGTAAGAGAGATTTAACACTGGTAAAAATCTGGTAAGATTGATATTCTGGTGTAAAGACTCTAAATTAAAAAAATATGTAAATTTTCTGTAAACATTGAAATAGACTCAGATAGTTACTGCACTTAATGGATGAAAAAGTACTGATTGTTTAACTTTTCAAACATTCTGTGTATTATAAAGGTAAAAATAGGTACTTACCTCTTATTCAACGATATATGGATTTATTCTGTGTGTTTTTTCTATAAATTATTAAGGCATATATCCATGTTTTGCTCTGAGGTTTTTGTGTTGGTGTATATCTTTGTGCCCCCAAATATCACTGTGAGAAGATGTGATACAAAAACCTGCACCACTGGCAGAGGGGAGGAGGAAACAAATGGAAAGGAAAAAGTTATAACAGTGTGTTATAACAAATTTTGAATTGCCACAATATAAACATTTTTTTTATTTTTAAACCTTTTTGAAACATAGTAGCTGAAAATGCTAGTTTGTAATCTATAAGGCGGAAAAGTGAAAGAATATAAATATATACAATTATTTTTATTTTTAAAAATCTATGCTGTATTTTAAATTTGGACATCCAAATGTCTTAGAAGAAATCAGTTAAAGATCTAAATGACGTTGATTAAAATATAATTTCCATTAATTTATGATATGCAGCATTTAACTTCACAACTTTGTTAGGGGTTCACACAACAGGTAACTGCATTTTTCTTTTGTTTTTGTTATTCTGGATTTATGTTATTATAACTTGGTACTTTGACAAATGTAAGAACTCTACAAAAAGTTTTTCTATTTGTATGGGCATAATAGGCAAAAAGTCCACTGTTCAACATAAGAAAAATCTAAAATGTATGTCCTGTCATGAACCGAGAACAGATGGACCCAGTATTCAAGGAGAGACAGTCAGTAGAAAAGTTCAAACGTTTGTTAAAAATAAAAACAAAACAAAAGCGGGCTGTGGCTGCCATGGAGGACACTGCGAAGGAGGGGGGCAGGGCACCGCCCAATCTCAGACACTCTAGGGAGGAAACACAGGTAGTGACCACAATAAACTGATTTATGATTATCTGTGTTGGTCACTTACCTGGTTTAACAGTCAGACACGAGTGTCCCCAGTGCTGCAGTCCCAGAGGTGATGCTGGAAGCCGATCCTGGTGAGGAGATCCAGAACAGACAGGGAACAGACAGGGAAACAGGCAGGATCCAGATCGGGCAGGAACAGAAACAGGTGGCGGGATCCAGACTTCCAGGCATCACACAGCAGGCTTCCAGGAGGGTTCAGAGTCTGACTGGGACCAGAAGCATGCATGACCAGGTGGTCCGCGCACAGGAGCAGACAGGATCAGGTGCAGACTTTCACCAGGCAGGCACAGTGGAAGGGAGGTAGCCCGAGACAGGGCGTAGGAACCCGGAACTTGAAGCAGGACTTTTTAAACTGGTCTCCTCCTGGAGCCAGAAGCTTACTGGATAAAAGCAGAGACCTCCCCATATATGGGTGAGGCCAAAACCTAGAGGACTCCGTGGGGGAGGAGGGCAGTGGAGGCGATCAGGGAGACAAGACAAACTAAAACCCTCTTTCCACTGGCAGCTAGGATCCAGGACACACATGAACCAAATAAAACTGAACAGAAAGACTGACAGAGAGACAAGCAATGATCTGGCACTGAATGCTCAGGTTGAACTGAATATAAACCAGAGAAAACAGGTGAGAGGAATAAATTATAATTGAGGCAGGGAGGGGAAAAATGACAGGTGAAAGGAATGACTAATTAAGGGAGAGCAAACCGAGGCCAGATCATTTTGAAGAGGTGAGGTGATGAGAATAAACCCAGAACTCAGTAGACAGGTAGAAATGTTGCAGATTTTCCCACTGAATTGTAGTTTTAGTTATTTATTTTTACCAAATCTGTTGAAACAATAAAAAGAAAAAAAAAATCAATGCAACAGGGACATAAAGTGCCTCAAAGACAGTGCAGGTTCACCACAGGTTGAGGCTACAGTGCTCGATGCAAGTCCTTTGGGTTTGATTTTCAGTCCTGTGCCAATAAGTGCATTTTTTCACCTTCTCATTTGGCTTTACTTCCTGTCTGGACTTGAGAAAAAATGCTATGAATGCCAAAAAAACAATGAAAAATGCAAGAAATGTAGTCTCTGCAATTTATAAATATATTTTTTCTCTCTGCAGAAGATAAGCCTGATATTAACTGAGGATCATACATTATTGCTGGCATCTTGTAGGAGTGGGTTATATAAAAGTTATGTATAAAATCATGCTTAAAAATCTATTTTTGCAGAACAGAAACTATTTAGTTAATAGCCACAGATCTAAGAATAGGGCATTTGTGAGTGTTTTAAACATTACTCATCTTAAAGAACTACTTTATTGACATTAAAAGTACCAAGGAGTTTATTTCATATTGTTTGAGCTTCCTTCAGAAGTTCCTTCTCCATGTTCATACTGTATGTGGGTCAACTTCAGCCTACATGTATATGGCTTCTTACTACAGTGCAGAGTCATTCAGGATAGCTTTATTGGATGCCCTAAGCTGCCCCTGAAGTCTGTATATGCATGTGCGTGGCTGTGCATTCTACATATCTCTAAGTTATCCTGTGAAACACTAGTGACTTGCTTCGGGTGTGGTTTCTCACCAGTGGGCACCAAATAGGAACCAGCTGTAATTCAGTAAGTGGCAGGAAATTTGAAATACACTGGTGGAAAGTCATTCAGAAATTATTTTTTGTCTGATAGCTCCTTGTCTGGTGACATACAGGTATTACAAGTGTTCAGACTTGGGGTTTGGGGGTTTTTGTACAGCTCTGATCATGTTTCACATCACTGTGGAGTCTGGCACAGTAATACACAGCAGTGTCTTCAGGCTGCAGATTCTGTCCCTTTAAAGTCACTGTGTTATTGGAGGGTTCTGTGGAAATGCTGAACTTGTGTTTGAGTGAATCTTTGTAATCTGCTGAAGTTCCTTTTGCATCTCCAATCCACTCTAGTGCTTTCCCTGCAGACTGTCTGATCCAAGCTGTCCAGAAGCTGCTCACAGAATAAGATACCTGACAGCTGATGGTCAAAGGTTGACTTGGCTTCAGAGCTACAGAGGCTGGCTGTGTTAGCTGTTCAGACTTCACCCCTTTTGACATGAGAAGTAACTGAGTCAGACAAGATGGGAAAATTATGTTTGTTGTAACAAATAGCTGATACACATTTCAAAAAACTTACCTGTAGTTGCTAGGAGCAGTAGCACAGCTGCAAATAACATGTTGACTGATCGCATAAACATCCTGTCAGCTCATCTCTATGCCATGGTATTTATATTCCATGATGGAGGGGGGCAGGTTTGCATGTATAGGACCTACTCTTTATAGCAGTTTCAGTCTAATGCAATTCAGCAGAACAAAGACCCAAATGATGAACTATAGAGAAACATATTTAAACCTTTTTAAGTTTCTCATTGTTGACGAAAATTTTATCAAAAACATGATTATAAATGGAGACACTGAAAGTCAAATGACATATTTATGTGAACACTTTTCAGCCTTAACTTTAGAAAATATAAAATTATCCATCTATGGTTTAAAAATTATATATATTATTATATTATATATTTTATATAAATCCATTGAATATATACACATCCCAAAAAGAAAAGAATCAAATTAATTAATCATAGAGAACTATTGATAGTTACATTACACTTATACTAAGCTATACAATTACAGTGTGATCAGATTTTTCATCTTTGGCATCTGAGACAGACCTAATGTATATTTCAATCAATACCCTGCAATTTTCATTTGTAAAATAAACCTATCAAGTAATAATACATTTTCTCCCCATTTCCAAATTCACATTTTTCAAACGTGTCAAATCTAATATTTTTCCAAGCAGTCTATCCATTTAGGAACTCTTTCCTAAATAATAAAAAAAGTCATCTTCATTATATATATGATTTGGGAATGGAAGGAGAGCAGTGTTGTTGATATAAGGACATAGTATAATATTTTGATATGGCTCAAGCCAGAGATGTCTCCACATTTGCAAATGTGTATGATGTAATGCGACTTGTGAGGATGTGGCAAGGTGTGATACTAGATTTATATAAAATGTTTTTTTTTAATTGTAATTCAGAGCCCACTTCAACAAGAAGTGAGATTTAAATAAAGACATAACATGTGGGGAATTACAATGTTGTATTAAACTACGTCTATGCAAAGACTATCCCTTACCACTGCTGTAAATGAACATGTAAACACAATAGACACTGTAGAGAAACTGTGAGAGTTGTGGGGTAGGGATTAATACATTGTTTATTAAGTAGAAGTTTTTGATTTTGCTCAGGCATTAACATTTTACTATTGTAATTCTATATTTAAGCTTCAGGAAAACCAAGGTTATTAACACAAATATCTTTATTTAAAATATTAACAACTATTAATATTAACAACATTTTGTTATTAAGATGGATGTTTGTAAAATAGAGTGATAATGATGAGAAAATATAGAGCAAACATTTCTTCCTGGACATCAGAGGACTCTTTGCTTTCTAAAACAGGTGCTCAGTAACAGACGGTTTTTGTTCAGGGCTTCAGCTGATCTGTGTCACTGTGGTTCTCTGGCACAATAATACACAGCAGAGTCTTCAGGCTGCATGTTCTGTCCTTGCAGAGTCACTATGCTGTTGGATTCATCTAAGTTGACACTGAACTTGCTTTTTAATGAATCTTTGACAGTTGTGTCTCTGCTAATCCACTCCAGTCCTTTCCCTGCAGGCTGTCTGATCCAAGCTGTATAGTAGCTGCTAAGAGAATAAGAAACCTGACAAGTAATCTGCAGACGTTCACCAGTCAGCACAGATGCAGAGGGTGGCTGTCTCAGTGTTTCAGGCCTAACACCTAGAAAAACACAAAAAATATTAGAATTTTAAACAGAGATCTGATGATTGTTACAAATGCAGGAAGACTTACCTGATCCAACTGCTAACAGCAGCAACATGGAGATAGAGAACATGTTTGGTGCAGGAGAAGAAAAATGAGATCTGATCCCCTTTGAAAGTTTCCACCTCAAGTCTTTATTTCTGAATCACGAAGCAGACCACAGAATTTGCATAGTCCCTAGTGATGTTATTGTTTTTATTTTATCTGTTTCTTCAGGCTTTTTAAAAGTTAAAAAAGAAATATCAATAATATAGATGCATTTGAAGATGCAAATACTACCATTACTCAAGTGATTTTATTTTTTATTTTTATATTTATTGCATTAATGTCAAATTACTCCTTACGATTTAGAAGTTAACAGAACAACATGAAAGACATTTCGGCATCATGCAACAGAAGAGGTTGATTAAATTGAAATCTTAAAATTGTCTTTAGAAAAGAACATAATTGTAGGGACTAATTTACAGTAACAGCAGGAACCCTATTCACATGTTTGTGGGATTATAGTTTTACCTTCATTCACTTAAGCGGATGTTTTAAATAGTAAATAAAAATAAAGTTGATTTGAACATGTGTTATTCATTTTCTTATACATCTTCCTATTTGTTAATGGAGGATGGGAATAATAATGCATACTTTATAATATAATAATAATAATAATAATAATATGTAATAATAATTGTATTTAAAGTGCCTGTATAGCACACCAAAATACACAAGCAGAAAACGGCAAGCTGTCTAAAAGAATTTAAGCGTTTGATTTAATTATATTTTTTGTATAATTGAATATAGAGATCCTAGAAAAGGTACAAATAATATATATGAAAAACTGATTAAAGGAAGCAAACAAAGATGAGCATGTCAAATATGATTTGGATTTTAAGGAAAACATAATTTCTTTATTATGATGTTTCTACAGACTACAAACCTGCATTGGCCTGGGTTAGAGTAATATCTGCTACCTCCAGGGGTAGAATGCAGCAAAGACATAAATGTGGTCTTTAGATGAGAGATCTCAGCCAAAATGTTAACTGGAAGGAGGCCAAACAGGAACAGCACCGTGAAAGGAGGTATAGAAAGCATTTTTGTTGTTTGTTTGCTTGTTTGCTCAATGTAACGTATCTTGGAGACTAGAAGTCATGTCAGAATATGAATATTTGGTTTATTTACATGATACCTTGTTGATTTGATTAGCTATATAAACTCAATTACTTAACTCTACATACAGTCCAATTATTTTTTCTTTTTTATTTCAAATCCATTTCAATTCAAATAAAATTTTTGGATGTGATCAAAATTATTATTAGTAAAAGAATTAAAGAAACCCCCACAATAGTCGTAGAAATAACTTGACTATAAAATTTCTATAAAAATTAATTAACAAATGAAAGTAAGACATTGCTTTTCCATCTTGGTTCAACAGAAGAATGATAGGAATAGAATAGAAATATAGGAGAGATAGAATAGAAGAATAGGGAGTGGAATAGAATAGGGAATATAATATAATGGAATGGAATGGAACTTATCAATCAGGCCCGGACAGAAAGTATGGTATACTTAGTTTAATATTTTGTTGCACAACCTTTTGAGGCAATAACTGCACTCCAGTAATTCCTTAAACTGTCAGTGAGATTTCTGCTCCTTTTCAGTTGAGGTATTTTTGTAGCCACTCTCCCCAGGAATAAACTGCCTAAAGCACCAAGAAACATCTTGGCCAGCTCCTTCCAAAGATACTCTAAAGCATTTAAGGTCAGGATTCATAGAAGAGGTCACTTCATAATAGTCCAGTGTTTTTTTCCTCTTAGCAGTGATTGAGTTTTTTTATCTGTGTTTTGGGTCATCATTCTGTTGGAGATCCGTTATTGGCAACTGAGACAACGCTTTCTGACACTGAACAGCACATTTCTCTCTACAATCCCTTGATAGTCTTGATGTTTCATTTAACCCTGAAATGACTCAAGATACCATATGCCAAATAAAGCAAAGCATAAGAGGGCCTCCATATTTCCATGTAGGTACAGGGTTCTTTTTCCATCTGTGCTTACAATTCATAACCCAATAAAATGTAGATGTAGAGTTGGGACAGTAATTTTTAAGGCGACTATACAAATAAAAAAATTTTTTGAGAAGATTTCTTTTTAATTTTATATATAAGTAACGTGATATTGTATTTTGGCCATATTGTTGAGTATTGCGTATTCAAGTAAATAAATATATACATATAACCTGTTACAAAACACTAGTACAGATTCTCTAATACACATCTGTTGAGGATGACAAACTGTTGGCAGGATGTTGAAAAACAGGAAATTACCAACAACCACATTAGTTATTGTGTACTGATCTAACTCCTGTTTTCTGCTCTGGGAGTTTTTGTACAGCTTCTCTGATTACATTAACCACTGTGTTGCCTTTGCACAGTAATAAACAGCAGAGTCCTCTGGTTTCATGGAGGACAGTCTCAGGTTCACAATGTTTTTATTAGTGTCTCTGGTGATTTCTATACGTCCTTGGAACCTGCTGGCATAGTCATTGCTTCCACCACTCCAAATAATACCCATCCATTCCAGTGCTTTTCCTGTAGGTTGTCTGATCCATGCTGTGCGATAGCTAGTGACAGAATATGAGACCTGACAGCTGATGGTCAGAGTCTGACCAGGCTGCACAGACATAGAGGCAGGTTGAGTCAGCTGCTCAGACTTCACATCTGTAGGAGACAACATTAATAAAAAGCCATATTATTATCAATACTTGTTAGGTATCAAGAGTATAATGTGTGGCTAAAAACTCACAGGAACCAGCAATAGCCAGCAGCAGCAGAGCTATAGAGAACATGTTGTTGGTGTTGAAGATGATCCAATGAGGCGTCTCTATGACTATGACCTTTGACAATAACATGATATAGCATAATATTTAATTTGCCTAATGACAGCCCAGCCTATCACAATAGGCTGTCATATCTTCACGACCATTACAGGTTTGATTTTTTTTAGAGCAGGATACAGCTTAAGCATTACTTATCCACATTCTTAATTAATGATCATTTCTCAAACAATATTTGACAATGGCACAATATATATATAAAACATATAATTTAAGCATCTTCCTGTTTTATTTTTGAAATTTGTGTTAATATATCCCAACCCCAACCCTTGGGTTTTTTCATGTTGGGGACTATGTTCTACAGTTAATAAGCAATAATTGATGTCATATTAAAAGGTTGGAGCTCTTTTGTCTGGTTTTGTTTTGTGGCTTTTAAATAATCATTATCTTAAAATCTACCAAATAAGGAGCAAAATGCATTTTAGTTTATTTTATTTTAGTGCGTACGAGAAGGAGGTTGTACTATGGTGATCTTTAATGATGCGGCACAAATGTTTGGACTCAAACCAGTTTAAGCCCATTAAAGGTGCTGTAGGAGATCTTGGAAAAAGCGATCCCAGCAAGCTATATTTTTGAACATACACAACCATACACTTTCTCACTTCAGACCACCCTGGTATGCCTTCCAAAACACGCATGAGCGCGCCTTGCTGTCTGCAGCCGCGTCTAGAGCAGCAGGACCAGCGCTGATGATGCATAAGCGCTATGATCACTCCTCTGAAACAGTTTATTAACACACAAAATTAGCTTCAAAATGCTGAAACCTGCGGCAAAATGCGGGCAGTTTGGTCCACCTACATGAAAGAAAAACCAGGATGTTGGCTCTGGATGGAGTGAGAGCTGCACTGACTGCACTGATAATGTTTTCAGATGGACTTTCTCACTTCAAAACTTTAACCCACTGATCACAACAAATATAGCTACCATTGTTACGGGTAAGCGAGGATAGGGTAACTTAGGTCCAGCGCCCACTTTTCTCACGCGGTCAGAATGCATTTTGTTTTATTTTATTTTAGTGCATGCAATAGGAGGTTGTACTATGAGTGATCTGTAATGATGCTGACACAAATGTTTGGACTTTCAAACCAGTTTAGCCCATTAAAGGTGCTGTAGGAGATCTTGGAAAAACGATCCCAGCAAGCTATATTTTTGAACATACACAACCATACTTCTCCCTACAGACCACCCATCGAAACCCCGCCTTCAAAACACATGACCGCGCATGCTGTCTGTCGAGGTGTTCAGATCAGATCGAGAACGAAACAAGCTGAGACCGAGTGCTTGTGACACGAGCTAACAACAGCAAAAGCAGCTAGTTTACATGCAAGGCTGCTGTTGGATAAGATTCCTAATCAAAGTGCTTTGACGCGTTACTGGGTCTGAGCGGCTCAGACAGAAATAATGCTTGGAGTCAGGATGGTCATCTGACCGGATGCAATGACCAGGAACAGACCACGTTTTCAGGTGGACTTTCTCACTTCAAAATAGATTTAAACAACTTTTAACCCACTGATCACAGCAAATATAGCTACAATTGTTACAGGTAAAGAGAGGATAGGGTAGCTTCGTTCATACCCACTTTTTTCACCGCACAGTCAGAGCAGCAACCTGGATTTTGGTCGACTAAAGTGTAGCACATAGTCGAAACAGGGAGGGGACGTAGTAAGATGGCTGGAGTCATTTGCATTGC
This sequence comes from Cyprinodon brontotheroides, assembly GCA_018398635.1. Lineage (NCBI taxonomy): Eukaryota > Metazoa > Chordata > Actinopteri > Cyprinodontiformes > Cyprinodontidae > Cyprinodon > Cyprinodon brontotheroides. Next base: position 441,057 of record JAGKQL010000032.1, on the reverse strand, counting down.
AAGGTGTGTCACCAAAAGCATCCAGGGATTCTCCACATAGAGCAAAATGAGCCAGGAGCCTCTTCAGAACAAATCCAACAGACAACAAGTCCTCATGTCGACTTCTCAAATGCAACCACTCAGACATGTGGGCATATCGGAGCCATGATGATGCTGTTGTCTCTATGGTTGCAGTTGAATTTAAAAGTCAAATTCAGAACTAATATATTAGAGTTCCTAGAGTAAAATCCCCCAAAACTCTAAATTATACAGGAAACTGTCTAAACTAGATGATATATCTCTTCCTATTTTGAAACAGGAGGAGGATTTATCAATCAGGTTTGAACAAAACATCTGGGCTCAGATGTCTAAGAACTTTTAACATGACCCAATTTACAATTAATACGGTACAAAATGGCTCTTTGATGTACCTTACTCTTTTCATTTGCCTCTGAGACCCAGACCCAGGTGTGGTAAGGGAGGGAACTTTCTTACACTAGTTCTTGTCACTGCTCTCACACGTCATCTATATGAAAAAACTCACCAAAAACTGAGCTCCTGAAGGATTACAGCTGAGTAGTCTTTTTCACAAATTTTGAACTTGGATAGTGATGTAGAGCAAGAGGTTTCTAAGGCAGAGGATATTCCAGAATCAGAAGACAAAGTTATTGTTGACCCACATGATCAATTCTCCTACTATGAGATGGACTCAGAGGAAGAGTCTTCTATTATCCCCCGAACAGATGAAAGCCCAGGAAAACCAGGCTCATCAGGATCTGGAAGAGTAAGACAACATCACAACTCCAGTATTGATGCGGACTATAGATTGGATAATTTGATAAAAACTCCTGGGACTAGCAGATCTGCAATCCCATGATCAGAAGAGATCTCTCTCAGCCTCCCTCAGAATGGCTCCATCACTTAGTGAAGTGAGGGGCTGTGGGATGTGCAAAATCCTGCATGGCGTGGGGTCTGGTTCAAGTATACCCTAGATCTTGAAAGCTATCTGGAGGAAAAGCTCGGAGTGGGGCAGGGGATGTGTTTGATGCTGGGCGGCCTACATGAAGGGCTTGTGGTGCTCTTGTGGGGTCACGTGGCGACGGACTCTAGGTCCTACCTGGCCTGGTGAAGCTGTGCTGGCGCTGGGTGGTTGACCATGGTGGGCCCAGAAGGTTCCCTGTATCATGAATATAATGCAAGCTGATATATCTCTGAGCACAAAAAAGGACTTGAAGGCACAAATGATCCTGGATTATAACTCAACCAGAGGAGGAGTTGACAATCTGGACAAAGTCACAGCAATATACAGCTGCCAGGGCAAGACTGCCCGCTACCCAACCAACATAAAGTGGAGACGGGTGAAGAGAAGAGGAAAAGATCCCAGCTCTGTCCCTCCCGAGAGGACAGTAAAACAAGTACATTTTGTGTAAAAATGTATGAATTCCATCTGCAGACGGCAGTTACATTCTTCCCATCATGTGGAGAACTTTAAAATTGGTTTGCTGTTCAAAATATTAGTAACTAGTGAATTTTAAAGCTAAATTTCAAAAAATCAAAATTTTTGTAAGAGGGAACATTTTAAACCTAAATAAAGTGTGTGAATTAGAAACTGTATGGTTTGTCACTTGACTTAATGTTTAAGTAATCTAAAATAAATTGGTTATTGGTTTAACCTGTTTTCTTGACTATTTTGCTTGTATTTACACAGTGTGGGTCAAAATGACCCGCAACATAATGAATGTAATTTTTTTTCAACATAAAATAAGGGTTAAGAGTCAGAACTAATATCTGTGTTGCAAGAGCTTGCATCTCCAGAGCCTTGGAACTAAATCGACAAAAGATTCTCAGTGCAGGGATGAATAACACTGCATTTGAAAACAAATATTTCCTGGCAAAGGACAGGCTGGGGCTGCACCAGCAGATGAGCTACAAGAATGGTGATGGACAACTGTGGTAAATTCCTCATCATGAAGTGCATCATCCCAAAAAAGGCAAGATTGAGAGTTGTATTTGAGGAGTTGTGGATCAACTTATAAGGAGCATCACTGGTAGCCAGCTTCTACATTGACCTGATCTCAAACTCTCTGGTTGGAAACTCATCAGATTTATAGAAGAAGGGAAGGCCTATTCGCGATAATGGTCAATATTGATGCCATGTTTCACCAAGTTTACATCTGGAAAAACATGTCAACTTTGTTCATTTCCTGTGGCGGTATCATTGTGACACTTCAAAAACTGCACAGGAGTTCAGGATGTTGGGTTCATTTATTTTGGGCGTTAATAACCTCTCCCCAGCTGTGCAAAATTATACTATACTAAAAATTGCTGAGGACAATGCACAGTAGTTTCAGCTGAAGTGGTTGATACAATCAAAATTAACAATTATGTGGAAGACTGGATTTAGAAAAACCCTGGGTAGGGTGAAGTTGCTTTACACACACACACGCAACTGGCTTCTAATGGAGACAAAATGGGTGTCAATTGCTACTCTGTTTGTGCTAGGAAGTGTCATTTGCTACTTCCCAGCTTTGAAAGATATTTTTAACAGGTAAAGGTCAAAAGGTCAACCAACCCCTGTACCTTTATGAACTCAACAAAACTTGTTGGAGGTCATTATCATATTGACTTACCCAGCTTGCCAAATAACATCTGTGTTGCAGAGCTGCATCTCCAGAGCCTTAGAAGTAAATCTGACAAAGATTTTCAGTACAGGGATGAATACACTGCATTTGAAAACAACATGCTGCAACAAGGACAGGCTGAAGCTGTACCAGCAGATGAGCTACAGCATGGTGATGGACAACTGGGGTAAATTCCTCATCATGAAGTGCATCATCCCACAAAAGGCAAGTTGAGAGTTGTATTTGAGAGTTGTGGATCAACTTATAAAGGAGCATCACTGAACAGCCAGCTTCTACATTGACCTGATCTCTCAAACTCTCTGGTTGAAGTCCTCATCAGATTTATAAAAGAGCCTGTTGCGCTAATGGTAAATATTGATGCCATGTTTCACCAAGCTTACATCACTGGAAAAACATGTCAACTTTGTCCATTTCCTGTGTTGGTATCATTGTGACACTTCAAAAGCTGCACAGGAGTTCAGGATGTTGGTTCATTTATTTGGAGCAGTGTCTTCTCCCAGCTGTGCAAATTATGCTATGCAAAGAATTGCTGAGGACAATGCACAGCAGTTTCCAGCTGAAGTGGTTGATACAATCAAAATTAACAATTATGTGGAAGACTGGTTAAACCCTGGGTGACTTTTGCTATACAAAAACATAAATTTTTTAAATACATATTTTGAATATAAAATATTTAAAATAAATACAGTACATACCAAAAGTTTGGACACACCTCATTCAAAGAGTTTTCTTTATTTTCATGACTGTGAAAAAATTTAAGATTCACACTGAAGGCATCAAAACCATGAATTAAAAAATTTGGAATTATATACTTAGGGTCAGGTCTGTTTAAAATCTGTTCCACAGAAGAAGATGCAGTATACATGGTGAAGAGGCTGACAGACCTTACTACACTAAGAATATATTTTTAATCTGTTCCAAAGTTTCTCGCTCATATCGGACATTATTAAATATAATTTAAGTGTAACTTTTACAAAATAAGAAATGATGCAGCAACTCTACACTTATTAAACCCCCACCATGGGGGTTCAAAACATCAATGATTGAGGAGCCCATGTATGACGTGAAAACATAGTTTCTTGCCAAGGATGTCTCACAATTTTACTCCTGGCTTCCGGCTAAATTGCAATTATGAATGTCTGAAAAGTAATGGAAAGGAACAAAAAATGTTTGAGCAGCAGCAGCAGAGAGATGAATAGTGAGCAAAACAAATACTATTGACTGAGAGTTGGTGTAACTTGGTTAAATGTCTATTAAAAACTCTTTAAAACAAAGGTAATCTTCTGCTATTGGTCAAAAAGTATTATTTTGGTAAACATATTGTGACATACAGATTGCGATTAAAAGCATTTGGTCTGAGACTATAAAAGAAAAATATATACAAACATACAAAGTTTCACTATTTACAATGAAATAAGTTTGGTCTTTATTCTATTTTAGGATCTTAGTTACAACAAACCAGTGAAAGGTCACAAAATCTAAACTGTTGCATAAAACTGCAGAGCAGAAAGATGTAGGTTACCATGTTCGCAGTTTGCAGTTTATTAATAAATTGGTTTTGTTTTTTGACAATCTTAATATTTTATTTTGAAAATTCTATTTGTTTTGTAGTTTTTTTAATCCATCACATCCAAAGACTCTCTGAACTGCTTTGAAAAAAAGGTGGTCCAAGAGCGCCTCCTCTGGCTCATAAATAAAATTTTGGATGTTTTTGTACAACCCTGCTGATTGTTCATGTCACTGTGGTTCTCTGGCACAGTAATACACAGCAGAATCTCCAGGCTGCACATTCTGTCCATTTAGAGTAACTGTGTTGCTGGAAGAATCAGTAGAAATGCTAAACTTGTTTCTGAGTGAGGTTTTGTAGTCTGTTGAAGATCCAACTGCACGACCAATCCAATCTAATCCTTTCCCTGAGGGTTGTCTGATCCAGTGGGTCCAGTAGCTATTAACAGAATATGAGACCTGACAGCTGATGACCAAAGGCTGACCTGGCTGGACAGTCATGGAAGCTGGTTGTTTCAGCTGTTCACACTTCGCACCTGTAAGTAATTTTATGTTTAGAAATTATACAAGATAATAAAGAAGCATAATATCTGAGATATTTTTTTAAATTTCACTAACCCTAAGAACAGGATCAGAACAGCACCACACACATTTTGACGGATCAAAAAGACATCCTGATAACTCTATTTCAATGATGTTTCTTTTAACAAATAACTGATATACATTTCAAAAATCTTACCTGTAGCTGCTAGGAGAAGCAGCACTGCAGCACAAAACATGTTGACTGATCGTGTAAACATCCTGTCAGCTCAACTCTATGTCTTGGCATTTATATACCACGATGGAGGGGGCAGGTTTGCATGTATTGGACATACTCTTTATGGCAATTTCAGTCTAACCGAATTCAGAAGAACACAGACCCAAATTATGAAACATATTTACATTTTTTTATTTAAAATATCTCTTTTTGGGCTATTTTGTTTCCATTTATATACTTGTCTTTTTAATTTTTCATCTATTTCCCCCCTGCAGCCATGTGCAGGGAGGTTGGCTACAGTCCCATTGATTGTACATTTCTGAATAATATGTGCAACTGTGGTCACAGAAACAGTTGGGCCCATAGACTTATCATGCTTATACGTACTGTATCTTGGGGTTATTTGTACCTTTGTAAATATATTTTTTAGTGCTTACAATTAAAAAACTAATCATATGTAGATGTAGTACTGGGGCAGTAATGTTAAGCCGGCTACGCAACAAAAAAAATTGAAGATTTTGTTTAACTTTAAATAAATATATTCTTGATTGTATTTTGGCCATATTGTTTTCATATGCTGTTTTAAAAGGAGTGATAATGTGATACTGAACTTGAGAAATAACTAGATAGAATTAACATTCACAGCTAATTAATATCATTTTTTTCTTCAAAATAATAAACTCTAATAATTAACAAAAGCAATAAAAAAAAATAGGTAATATGAATTATTATTGTTATCCAAAAGAGTTAGATTTTTTTTTTTCAAAAGAGGTGAATTTTTAAAAACATATTTAAGCGGCGTATTTGCAATTTGGGAAATGAGTATTCTAAAAAGAAATGATAGATTAATATATATATATATTTTTTTTATTTATAAATGTTTTGCCTGAACAATTGCTTGTAACTTACCTCAGAAACTAGCACACCTAACATGTATTGGATCCTGTCTAAAGAAAATATTTTAAAGACTTCTTTCAAGATAGTTTAGCAACTGTCTACTAGGTTTCAGAAGTTATTTCAAGTAAGTAATGTTTATTTATATATTACCTTACAGACAACTAGGTCACAAAAAGTGCTTCACAAAATTACCATACAAATAAAAATACATTTACAGTCATTAAGGACATGGTCACGAAACAACCCTTAATCCACCACAATTTAAATGCTTTCTTAAACAAATAGGTGTTCATTTTCACTCTGAAAAACATCAACAGAATCAAATAGGCACAAGAAAAGTGGGAGATTTTTCTAGAACACCGGTCGCGACCGCTTGAAATGAGCAATCTCTACAGGTCCTGTAAAGCAGCGGTCCACAACCACCGGTCAGCTGACCGCACCGGTCCGTCGGTCATTTGGTACCAGGCCACACAGAAAAAGTGGTATATATATATATATATAGATATATATATATATATATATATATACATATATATCGACGCATCAGATCAGAGCCTGTTTTATTTTGAAAAATATAAAAATTGTGGTATTCTCTCCCAATTACGACAGTCGTGCATCTGTGCCTCTTGACACACAGATTCATTTAGTTCAAGACTCATCCCCTATATATATAACATCTTATCTTTGTGAAGCGGATTTCAATGCGGTTACACCGACCACCAAACAAAGCAAAGCTACGGAGCAGACTGGACATCAGGAGCAGACTTCGTGTGTCATTGTCTCCAATTACGCCTGCTAGATGGGACCGGCTTGTTGTTTTATGTTTATTTCTATGCTGTTTGTATTTGATTTTATGCCAGTCGTATAATTTTACATAGTTATAAGGATTTTGTTTTCACAAACTGAAGCAGTACGGCTATAAGCCATAGTGTTCCTCGCTAGTTTTATGGTATATAAATTGCTTTATTATAATTATGCAAGAAGGAGTTTATATTATTATATGGACACTTCAATGTAAGTAGAATAGGAAAGGAAAAACAAAAAAAAGGAAAAAAAAAAATGAAAGAAAGGAGATAAAAGGGAGATAATGATAAAACATTTTAAGTCTGCTTCATCACCTTCAAAGAGATGTAAAAGGAACAGCACAACCAACGGACATGGTACAAGACATAAAATAAAGTACCACCTAGATACTATTGTGAAGTATAAGTAGTATTATTTAATCTGACATGTTCACTATGTTACCTGAAGATCAGAATATGAGCTTTCTGTATGGAAGTGAATCTCTAAGTACCTGGAATCAGACCTTTTTCAGACATTGAAGCTATGACACAGTGCAAATATATTTAATTTCGTTTGACTTTTAATTGACTAGAAAAACACTTTCCCTGCAAATATTCAACAACACAAATTCACATATGAAAATAATCAGCTGCAAAAATGCAGCAGCTAAAAATATAGCTTCTAAAATTAATCTGCAGAATTTCACCTGTAAACATTAGTTGACCTTCTGATAACTCTACACTGTTTTACATGATGATCAATACTATATTTTACTGATTTTATCACACGGTTTTTAAACCACGCTGGCCTTCAGTTTTTAGGTTTCCTAGTTTCTGAAAACCAAATTTCAATTGATGGCTGACTGACAGGTTTGTTGACTTGCAATCATCTGAATCAGGTACATGCAGAGATAATGCAGAGAAACATCTACAGTATTAAAGAGTTCTTGATTAGTAGTCCTTAAAGTCTGCTGTCATGCACCTTATACTGTAGATACAACTCAGCTTCCACACACCTGAGTCAAATATTTAGGTGATTAAATGCACAACAGGTAATATAAAGTAAGAGGTTTGTGTGTGAGAGCAGAAACACTTTTTAAAAAAGGTGCAGGACCTTAAATAATAAAACTGAAGGCCCCTTGAATAACAGAGTGCATATGTGTATAGATGCAGATTCTCTGACACACATTTCTTGAGGATGACAAACTGTTGGCAGAAGTTTAAATAAAACAGGAAATTACCAACAACCACATTATTTATCATGTGCTGTTGTATCTCCTGTCTTCTGCTCTGGGAGTTTTTGTACAGCGTCTCTGCCTTCATTAACCACTGTGTGTATCTGGCACAATAATAAACAGCAGAGTCCTCTGGTTTCATGGTGGACAGTCTCAGGTTAACAATGTTTTTATTGGTGTCTCTGGTGATTTCTATACGTCCTTGGAACCTGCTGGCATAGCTGTTGGTTCCATCATACCAAATAACACCCATCCATTCCAGTGCTTTTCCTGTAGGTTGTCTGATCCAGCCTGTGCTATAGCTAGTGACAGAATAAGAGACCTGACAGCTGATGGTCAGAGCCTGACCAGGCTGCACAGACATAGAGTCTGGTTGAGTCAGCTCTATACACTTCACACCTGTAGGAGACAACATAAAATTAGATATAGTAAACCATCAATATTTGTTAGGTATCAGTATTATGTGTGTCTCAATGAGACTCACAGGAACCAGCAGCCAGCAGCAGCAGAGCTATAGAGAACATGTTGGTGTTGAAGATGATCCAATGAGAGCTTTTCTGTGACTGACAATGAGATGATATAGCATAATGTTTAATTTGCATAATGACAGCCCAACCAATCATCAATAGCATGATTGTAAGAACGTAAAATGCAACTTTTTTTAAAACAGGATATCGCTTAAGTTTACTAATCAAAACTCTCAATACATGTTTGTTTTTTTTTTGCAAATGACCTTAAAAAACATGATATAAAAAAAATATATATAAATATATATTATAAACACAGAATTACTTTTTTAACTGAACAGAATTGTAAAACCCCGTTAATTTATTGGTTTTCCTTACCATAGCAAAATAAAACATTTCTTAGTATAAGTCAATAAATATCATATAAATTTATTATCTCAGTCTGCAGTAGGATCTTAATGAATTAATGAATTTAGAAAAATGTTTCATCATTTAATAATCAGGTTTGATGCTTTAAATAAACAACTTTAAAATGTCTTTTTGATAATCAATAAACATTGCTTGAGCAGATGTTAAGTTTGTCTTTTGTCCCACTGTAATAATTTGGTTCCAGCCTAAAAGATGTTTTTTCTCTCTCTGTTTATTTTTTGCTTTCTTTTATCTTCCTGAACACCAGTCAGAAGCAGAAGAGGCTGCTCACACTGAGCTTGGTTCTGCTGGAGGTTTCTTCCTGCCAAAAGAGAGTTTTTCCTCTCCACTGTCGCTACATGCATGCTTGGTGTAAGTGATTGTTGTAATCAACTGGTTTTCTTTAGAATACTTTGAATGATACTGATATGAAGATCATTAACATCAACAATGACAAAATATTCTGACAAGTCATAAAGAAAAAATCGTGAATAAATCCTTTTCCTTCAATAGAATAGGATGGATTATTTGCATTTTTTCTGTTGGTGAACATTTGTTCTATAGATTTTTATTATTTTTGTTTTTCAAAACTGTAACATTAGACACATTTTTAATATATATGTTTGCACACAAACGGGTGTGTGGGGAAGTGAGTAATATGAAATGAAAAGTCTAACAAAAAATCTAAAACAATATTTTTAAATCTTGGCAGTCAGAAAAAAAAGTTTCTGTCCTTTTTTGCATTTGTCTTGCAACAACTATGGCTATAATTTGCTCATATTTGTAGGTTTTGTCCATTCTTTCGTTGTAGTGACTTTGGAAAACCAGGTTCCTTCTTTTTTTACCATCAAAAAATATTGCATCATAAGTCAGTCCTTTTCAATGCTGTTTAAGCACTTCAGAATACTATACTAGGATTTGTATATGTTTAGTCATTTGCTAATGATATTCATGATCAAATATAGGATTAAACTGTTGCAAATTATGCAGCAGCTCTACATTTAATGGCACGTTTGACTTTCATCATATTTTTACTACTGATAAGTAGTAAATTGACCATATTTGCAATTACTGATGAGTGTTTTAACAATTTTGTTTTTTTTCTAACATGTAAAAAAATTATACTGAAATAAAAATGCCTTTTTTTAGGTTGATGGTAATTTTGATAAATGATTAATACATGATAACGTATGCATGACTCCAGGCATTTATACCTATTTTAATTGGTTTTTCAAAATTTCTCGAACTGTATTATATGTAAAACAGAATGTGTAATTGATTTAATGTATTTTAGATTTAAAATTTACTATGCCATTTTGCTCAGTGGGTGAGAAGCCAAGACAGCCCTGACATTGCACGGATCGCCAGTATTTCAAAAGGCAGGAAAGAAAATGGAAACCAGCTTAGTGGAAATGCCATGAAAACACAAACCCCACAGAAAAAAACATGAATAATTTTAATACAAAACACTTGCAAAGGAAGGTAGCTGCATGTAGCAAAAACATCTGAAAGAAAAAAAGATTGTTGTGTGTTACTATTATCAACAATATTATTAAAAAGGTTTAAACTGTGAATGTAAAAGGAAAACAAAGCCTTGTTTTATACTTTTTTTGGCAAGGTCGCCACCATGTTGCAGTATAATAAGGGATGTTGTCACAGGGTTGGTTGATACTAGCAGTTGAATATATTTATAAAACCTGTTGTACCTCACAATCATAAAATACTTAAATTCGGTATGATGGAAGACGAAGCTGAATCAGATATGTGAAAGCAAGAAACATCTATAAAAACTGTTGTGAAAGTTTACTAGAAGATTATGAATATATTAAATAGCTGGAACTGGAAGTTATAGTAAATCAATGGGTAATTTAAATAAAGCGTAAACCTAATTATTATCAGTTGAATGATTATAACCGTAAATGCTTACTGACCAGGGTTATAGCCTCTTTCCTAAAAGTTGGATCCCTGAATCCGGCTGTTAAAAATCCAATTGTCTTTCACCAATTTATTATTTAGACTTTGGCTATCAGCAACATTATTAATCATCAACCAACTAAATGTATCTCTGTTCATTCGGATGCTACTAAAAGAAGTGCGAATCCAGCCTGAGTGATAAATTGTTCACTGTGAAAAATAATCACAAAAGAATGCGAGTTGAAATACAATGGTACCTTTATTAGCTACAATCACAAAGTATTATATCTAATAACTAAGCAGACACTAAACAGTACTGAAAATAAGCAAACATAAAGAAATAAAAGGGGAAGAGAGGTTTAAAAGTCTGTTTAAAGTCTGAGGGATGTTCGAAGTTTAAGACTTAACGCATAAAAAGTTGTGTCCTTCATAACAGCAGCAGATAAAATGTGAATAAACCATGACCCAGAGAGATGTTAAATACAGTCAAAACAGTATATTTTCTCTCATTTTATGGTGAAACAAATGAATAATGATTCAGGAATGCGTCAAACTATGATGAGGCTTAGCTTCGTTGGCCCCAGAGGTTCTGGTTATGTTCTGGTTGGGTCCAACTGAAACAAAGAAAGGGTTAGCTCACAATGTAGCCTTTACAACGTGTTCAGCATGAGGTAGCTGAAGCTAGCTAGCCAGTTCACTGTAGCAGTTAGCTTTAGCAGCGCCTGACTCAGTCTGCATTAGCATTCAGGTAAACTCTTAAAAGCATCAGAAGTTGAATCAGAGCTTATTTCCTATAAAAAACCAACATGGCTATCTAATCTACCTAATTCACCCAAGCTGAGCACACATTAAGCATCAGGAGGAAGTTACGGTTTTGGTTCGGTGGAGTGAAGGCCTTCGGCTCGGCTTCAGTTTTCTGCAGGCCCCGTCTTCAGTCCATTTTGGATCAATCCGATGCAACAATAAGCGGCAATTAACTCTCTGCTGCAGCAGGATTCAGGGAACACTGCGTTCACCTCATGCAGCATCGGAAGCTCCTCTTCTTTTTAGCTACTTGGGCGTGTTAACTGGTACCTACAGTAAAGACCTTCGTCCAGTTTTCTGCAGGCCCCATCTCTATTCCAGCCCATTCGTCTAACAGCAGCTCAAAGAGATTTGGATGAATCGGATGCAAGAAAAATCAGGTGATTTTATAAGGGGGTTTATTCTATATCTCACGGTAGCACAGGACGTCTCTCTTTTAGCTACTTGGCATAGCCTTCAGCTGTGGAGCGCACAGAACAACCTTTCATGGCACAGGACCACCGGCAAAATAGAACATTGAACAGGAGGTTACCTCTTTTAAAACATCCGTCAGGGAGGTGTGTCTTCAAGGGGAGTAGCTCCAGGTACATCAGCAGCACTTGATCACAACTGTACTTTGGGCCTGGTTAGCACCTTTTAGATGCAACTCTGCTTCCACACACTTGAGTTAAATAATCAGATTGTTAATGCATAAATAGCAATCAGAAAAAAAATTATTATGGAAAGTGGGAATATTTTGACTGGATTCAAAGTAGATCAGAAAGCTAAACTATAATCTGACTAAAAAGGTTAGCTTTCTTATGACAAATATCAATCCAGAGAGCATGGTTGTGGTAAGTTCTTAAAGGGATCAATTTATTCTAAATGAGGCAAATACGAATTGATCTTGTACACCAGCCAATTTAAAAGTAAGTATTAACACCTGAGAGTGTCAGAGGCTATAATAAAATTAAAAAAAATATATTTTCTTATTGAAGCAAGACAGGTGTTTCTTTTTTATTTTTCTCTGTCTTATTGATAATACTGTTTATTTCAGACAAATCATTGAATGTTTTGATTTAATTTGAGTGCAAATGCAAATCAATTTCCATAATTTAAATTCTTTTTGCATATAAACATAGGATTTGGATACAGATTCTCTTGTAGGTATTGATTAGTTTAGAAACTTAGTTTGGCGAATGTTGGACAACAGGATATTACCAGAAATCATTTTTATTTGCTGATGTAACTCTTGTTATCTGTGAAAGTTTTTGTACGGTCTCTGTGCTTCAAATGGTCCTCGTCTGCTGGCACACTGTAACAGTCCCTGAACATGATTATCATTTGTGTCCAATCCTGTGGATTTCTATATGTCCTTGGACATTGCTGGCATAGTCATTGCTTCCATCATACCAAATAACACCTGTCTATTCCAATGTTTTTTCTCATAAGTTGTCTGATCAGGCCTGTGCAAAGGCTAGTGAAAGAATAAAAGACCTGATATCTGATGGTCAGAGTCTGACCAGGCTGCACAGACATAGAGGCTGGTTGAGTCAGTTGCTCAAACCTGTAGAAGACAACATAAAATTATTTAAAGCATACTTCGAATATTCTTTAGGTGTCAGTATAATATCAGGGTGTCAATGTGACTCACAGGGTCCAGCAGCCAGCAGACCTTTAGAGAACATGACGCTAAGAATGAAGAGACAACCGATTATAAATGGCTACTAATCATTAAGGCACAGCAGAAAACTTTATGTTTTTGCGATAGAATACAACCTAACATTATTTCTACAGATGTACTGATTATAGATAATAATTTTATAATACAATACATGTCATTAGATGTTTTACCTTTAAATTGCCCCTATTCTTTTTAGCAGTACACATTTTAGCAAAAACATTGGTTTTGTGTTTTGCTATGCATAATTTATTTTAAAAAGCCAGATTATCGTCACATGATTCGATTTTAAACTAATTGATTACCCTTGTAAAACCGATTGATTTATTAATAATGTTTTTCCTTGATATGGCAAAAAGACACAATAACCATTGTTAACATAAAATCATCACAAAATTTTTATGCATTTGAAAGCTAAAATGTTGCTCATATACTGAGAGATGTTAATAACATAAGAAAGTTAAAGCAACAGTTATTAATTGAGTATATATATATATACAAATTCATATGGAAGTTTAAACGAGTTTAAACTGTCATACTTAGTTTTTTGTTTGAAGAAAAATGTTTACAATAATCTATTAAATAGTCTTACCTGCTACTAAGCAAACGATAGCATAAGACTGCCTCCTAGAGTTTGTAAGTAATACCACATGTATTCAAGCTCAGAGGTTTTTGTACATCTCTGCTGCTTATTTGTAGTGCTGTGTGACTCTGGCACAGTAATACACAGCAGAGTCCCCAGGCTGTATATTCTGTCCATTCAAAACCACTGTGTTAGTAGAAGAATCTGTGGAAATGCTAAATTTGCTTCGTAGAGAGTCTTTGTAGTATGTTGTGGATCCATCCGCTGCTATTCCAATCCACTCTAGACCTTTTCCAAGAGATTGTCTGATCCAAGCTGTGTAGTAGTTACTAACAGAATAGGAGACCTGGCAGCTGATGGTCAGAGTCTGACCTGGCTGAACACTCATAGAGGCTGGCTGTGTCAGCTGTTCAGACTTCGCACCTGATGAAAGTATATATGGTGTCAAAAATTATGAAAATATCTTTCAAATTTGAATCATTGTCTCAGATAAAATTTTCAAGAAACTCACCTGCAGCTACAAGCAGTAGGAAAAAAGCCTCACACAACATGTTGACTGATATTAGCAGATGTCTCTGAAATCAACTCCATATTCTTGCATTTATATAGCAGTGGGAGGAGGGCAAATGTTTATGTGATCAAACCAACATAGTGAGAATGAAGGTCTAACACAGAGGTCTTCAACAGGGGGTCTGCGACCCCTAGGGGGTCCGCAGAGGTACTGCATGGGGGTTGTGAAAGTCTTGGTTGATTACTTTCTTTTATTCCCTCCTGCAATTTTTTGCACTAATTAAAATGTCTTTAAATAAACATTAACATGAATTCAACACACTGTAGTAAACAGATAAATGAAAGCAGAAGATGTCTTTCAGTCATCAATGCACACATTCAGCGACAAACAGGAGCTCTTTCAAACCTGGGCACCGTTTAATTCACAACACCTGTCCCATCAACCAGGAATCAGATTCAGAAATACTTTAATAATCCCAGGGAGAAATTACTTCCGTTACATGACTCCATATGTAATAGAGTGACTATAGGACCAGTTTGATAAAACACAATTTTATACAATATTTATAATTAGGGGGTCCTGGCTCTATTTTGCAATCAGTTTGGGGGTCCTTGGCTTCAAAAGCGTTGAAGACCCCTGGTCTAACAGATATACTCCCCTTACTCATATATACTGTTTTCTTTGGGGTTATTTTGTTTAATATTGTGTCTATTTATCTTTTTTTTATTTTATTAGATACATTTTTTAATCTAGATTAATCTCAATGTAATCTTGGAACTAATCTAGATTAATTTAGATTAAAATGCCTTTTTAAATTTTTGCCAAAGGGCTTCATCAGAATTACTTTATTAATCCTTTGCAGGATTTTTATTTTTATTTTATCATGGTTTGGGTGTAAATAAAATTGCAGTTAGATTTAGAAAATTGTGGTGGATAATCAGTTGAATTGCACAACATCGTCTAAAATATGTACTATGACTAAACAATGTCTGCTGAGAAAGCCTGGTGGGGAACTGGGCCACCATGCATAGAGTCATGTAGTCCAAGGAGGTCCAACGTGTAAACAATGGGACGTCCAGACCCGCGGACAAAGGGGTGCAGAACAAATGTAGAGCTCTTAATCTTTTATAATTTTTCGTTGACAAAGAGATAAGCCCCGCTCCTGAAAGTGCACTATTTGGTTCAGATTGGCTTAGCTGCTGTTATGTGGTCTACAATCAATATTATTTTGTTCAATTGGGAATCAGATATTCCTTCCATGGATGTAAAGACACTCTTGAAACCTGAGAGGTTTAACACACGATCAGAGATCAGTTGAGAGATTCTATAAGGTCTGGCAGCCATTTCTAATTTATCTTAACTTACAGTTACCTGCTGGAAAAACTGGTACATAAATCTATCTATTTCTTTTCTACGTTATTGTCAGTTTATTATTGTTTATGTTGTAGTTCATGTTTGCAGATTTTTTTTATTGTTTTGTCAGTGTTTATAATTCATACATTAATGAAAAAATTTGAATAAAAATTAAATTACATTACATTTCATATAAACCTATTCCTGATTGTATTTTGGCCTTCTTGTTTTTTATCAGTTGTTTTGAACAGAGTATTTAAAGTCAATGAATATCAGGCTTACATATAACCTGTTGCAAGTCAGTGATGTAGGTAGATTCTCAGATACACATTTATTGAGGAAGACAAACTGTTTGCAGAATGTTAAGAAAAAAAAACAAAACAGGAAATCACCAACAACCACATTAGTTATTGTAAGCTGCTGTATCTCCTGTTTTCTGCTCTGTGAGTTTTTGTACAGCCTCTCCGCTTTCATTAACCACTGTGGTTCTTTGGCACAATAATAAACTGCAGAATCCTCTGGTTTCATGGAGGACAGTCTCAGGTTCACAATGTTTTTATTGGTGTCCCTGGTGATTTCTATACGTCCTTGGAACCTGCTGGCATAGCTGTTGCTTCCACCATTCCCAAATAGCACCCATCCATTCCAGTGCTTTTCCTGTAGGTTGTCTGATCCAGTTTGTGCCATAGCTGGTGACAGAATAAGAGACCTGACAGCTGATGGTCAGAGTCTGACCAGGCTGCACAGACATAGAGGCTGGTTGAGTCAGCTGCTCACACCTTCACACCTGTTAATGACAACATCACATGACTTTAAAGGGGGATTCTAATAAGAGTATACTGTAATCATAATTTAACCATATCCATGAAACTCACATCCAGCAGCCAGCAGCATCAGCAGAGCTACAAAGAACATGTTGATGATCCAATGAAAGCTCCTCCTATGACTCACTGCATAAGATCCAGCCTTTTAAATTAGAAGGTTGGATTTGCATAACGAGGGGCAGACCAGTCACAGATTACTTTCATACTATTAAACCTTTCTTTCGTTTTTATACCTTATGTATGTTTTTGTTTTTCAGACGGAATACATTCAAAGCATACGTCTATAAGATCAACATATAATGCTATTTTTATAGTTGAGCAAATATCAGAGGTTATTTTGATCATTTGAAGATTGTTTAAAAATAGACAAGAAAACAAAAACAAAACATCAACTGCTTTAGACCACCATTTTTTTTTTTGCTAAACATCTACTTGGAAACTTTAAATCACGCACCATAAGTTATTGTTTTTACGTTGCTCAGTTTTATTTATTTTTAATAATGAAATAAAATCAAATTGACTGTTATTTGGAAAATAGGAGCATAATTGAAGCCCTTATTCTCTGCTTCAGGAGAAAGAAAGCAGGATGAACATAAGTGAGGAATGATTATGATTGGGTGTGAGCAGTCTTACCATTGTTTTGATTCTGTTAGTGTTTAACTCTCAGTACCTACAGACAGCTCATCATTAATTAAACTCTAATAATTCTGCTTTTCTCAATTAAGAAGATTCATTGGACCCGACAACCTCAGCTCAAATAGTTATAGGAGCTATTTGTCCTTAATCAGTGAGACGTTGTTCCCACTGAGTTCCCATTGATCTTAGCTCTTTTAAACATTTAAAATAAGTTTTTATCTCTTCACTCTCACTGCATACATGCTCGGTTTTAGAGAGTACTGTGGACTCAAAGGCACAACGCAAGTGAATATCTACTGTCACCATCTCTGTAAAGTGCCTTCAGGTGACATGTGCTGTGAACTGGAGCTATACAAATAAACTGAATTGAAATAAAGAAAAGAATACACTACTTTGCATCAGATCCTCTCCAAAAAGAAATCTCACTATAAATGAAATGTATTTCTACGTAGAAAAAACACACCCCATCCCACCCCCTTACAGTATCAATTTCATAGGATTCAGAGATCACCACAGAATGTCCAACTTATTTCCACATGAACCTTAACATAATAAGACCCTGTGGAAATAAAATACAAAACATACTTTTGTAATTTAATGGCTAGTATTCGTCTGTATTATGCTGTTCTTAAATTTTTTTATTAGATGTTAAATATCTCTATGTATTTTGATGTGAATTAAAAGCAAATTAGCTGTTTATTTTAATTCTTAATTCCAAATTTCAGTCTTTATTTAGTCTCAAACCCAAAACTAAACTCTGAAATTTTAGCACCAAATTTGTAATAATTTCTTTTAGCAGAATAGAATAGTTGTTAAAGGTGTAATATTAAGAACGTTGTGATGTTTTGAGAAAGAAGAAAAAAAAAAAAAAACTCCTGTTAAACTGAACTTCAGATGACATGTGTTGTAAATTGGCGCTGTATAAATAACCTGAATTGATATTAAAAAAGGTTTCTGTATTTAGATTCACACTAAATATACAGATTAAGTACCACTCTAGAAAGAAATAGAAATGCAATAAATTCCTCGGTTGAAACACATGTTGACAAATCATAATATACAGGAAACCATAAACCACACCATTATTTATGGTTTTTAACAGGGTGCTCAGTATTTGTTCCTCTACTAATATCACTTACTCTGTGCTGTTAGCAGTTTTTGTACATCTCCTGCAGTCACTTTAACCACTGTGCTCTCTAGCACAGTAATAAACAGCAGAATCCTCTGCTTTCAGGTTTGACAGTTTTAGATACACCATGCTGTTGCTGTTGTCTCTGGTGATTTCTATACGTCCATCAACACTGCTGGCATATAATGTGTTACTCCCATCATCTGAGATAGCACCCATCCATTCCAGGGATTTTCCTGCTGGTTGTCTGATCCAGTGCATTACATAACGACTGAAATCAAATCCAGATCCTCTACAGGAAAGGCTGAGAACTTCTTGAGGGTTTTTCACCATAGAGGTGGAAGGAATGGACTCCAGGGCCTGGCCGGTAGAATCTGACAAAGAATAATGAATAAATAGACATGAATTCAATAAATGACTAATAAAATGAACAGATCTAATGACTTACAAGGCAGACAGATCACTGTCAGCAGAACAGACAGTCTGACCATCATCTTGATTCTAAATGTGTAAATGAAGCTTTTCCCTTTAATAAAGAAGGCAGGCAAAGAGGGGGAGGCCTTAAATCTGACGTTTGCATTTCTATTGAACTTGAAGAGGCAAAAATCTCCCAACTTTTTTTATAAAACAGTTTTTTTTTTCCTAGATTTCCTGGTCTCTTTTGAATATTTAATTTTAATTAGACTTAGACTTAGAGACTTATATTTATTTTTGCTATTTTGTATACATGAATGGAAAGAAAAAATTTTCGTTTAAAAACAGCTCTAGACAATTAAATTTTTTAACGTGCAGCCTTTAAAAACATGCATAAATAGATATATAATTTGTAATATAAATATATGACTATATATTTACAGTTCTTACATTATTTCTTTTATATATATGAATAAAATAACCCATTTTACACAACATTCAGTAGTCTAATGGCAGTGGGGAAGAAACTGTTATGAAATCTGCTGGACCTGCATCGGACACTTTGATGCAGGCCCAGCATGGGCGGTGTGAGGGGTCATTTATGATGTTATGGGCTCGGGACACGCAGCGCTGGGTTGAAATGTCTTTAATGGAGGGAAGAGGAGCCCTTCTCTGCTGTTCTCACCACTCTTCTCACCTTCTTCCAGTCTGAGGCGCTGCAGCCTCCACACCACACAGTGAGACAGCTGGCCAGAACGCTCTCTATTGTGCTTCTGTAGAAGGCAGTGAGGATAGGTGGGGACAGGTGGGCTCTCCTCATCCTCCGAAAGAAATACATGCGCTTTTGTGCCCTTTTGATCAGTGAGGTGGTGTTTACATTCCATGTCCATCTCCTCTCTGTAGTCCAGGTTGTTGTCGTCACTGATGAGGCCCACCACCGTGGTGTCGTCTGCAAACTTCAGGATGTGATTGGCGGTGAACCTGTGGACGCATTCATGTGTCATCAGTGTTAACAGCAGGGGGCTCAGGACGCAGCCCTGATGGGAGCCTGTGCTTAGGATGAAATATCATAGAGGTATTGACTGGTTTGCTACAAAATATATTTACAAAGTGAATTATTGCTAAAACATTCATAGGTGAATTTTAAACAAATATTTAACACTTTATATTTTAATATATTTTTAAAATATTTTAATATTTACTTTATGGTTCCACATTTAAAGTAATTTAAATACTTTAAAGGCTTTTTGTTTTAATTTCTCTAGACACAAAACAATGTTTATTATTTTTTATGGAACATTGATAACACTGAAGGATTTTTTTTAATATTGTTAAAGTACTATCTGAAAAAATTATTCATTTAGGTATATCTTTTTATATATTTTACTAAATTATTTTACCAAATCAGTTTTGATAGATGTAATAGATGTGATTTAATTTTGTCAAATTTAGTAAACTTAACAAATTGAACAAAGCTTGTACTGAGTTCAGTTCTACATTGAAGAAAAAAGAGAAATGGCCTTGATTCTATTTGTTGTGTTAAAGCTCGCCCCCTGGTGGCTTTGAGCTACAGCTCTTTAAGGCTTAAATGCATTTTTGTTGAGTTCCTATGCTAAAAGCAAGTTTTTCCTGTGCTGTTTAATTCATTCTATATGTCTTTTTTTTTATCTCAATTTTAGATGTTTATATTTTGTTTGTTTATCTCAAACAATTTACATTATGTATTAATCATCACATTATATACTTGTTAATTCATGATTGATATTTCTTGCAGTAAACAAAAAAAGTTAAATCGTATTACCTGTAATTAATATACATATACAGATATTTTTTTTACATTAATCTGCACTTGTTATTTGACTTTGTTGTGTTGTGCCAACATCTACTAAACACTAGATTTTCTTAGCACAAGCTAAATGGTATTTCCACGTATTATATGCAGGATGCCAGAGAATAATTTACAATGCTTCAAAACTACAAAAAAAAAAAAAAATTGTATTAAAATATATATGGCTCAGATGTCATATTATATATTTATTAGTAATGCTTACTTATTAATGTGTGGTTTATTGGCGTTTCCTGCAAAGCTATGTGTTTATTTAAAATTTCCAGTAATTACAGAAAAAAAGAAAACACAACATTGTTTATGGGTTGATATTATAAGATGCTATATATTATTAGTATACAAAAACGGGAAAAAAATCACCCAGATTGCTAAATAATTGTATTAATTTCTTTTCAAATACCATGGTTCTAATGGAATATGTTCTGATTGATAATTAATAATGTTTAGTCAGACTTCTGTATAGATCTGTTATTTGTTTATGTCACTGTGGCATCTCACACTGTAAAAAAGTGTCGTTTTTCTGGCAGGAAATCCTGCAGTCACTTTTTTACTGGGAAAAGCAAGATCGCTGCAGTATATTCTCCATCAGCACGGCTACAGATCTAAAATATTGACTCCAATTCTTTCCTTTTGAGCTGTCTAAATCAAGCTTCCTGCTAATTCCATTTCTACTCTGTGAGGAGTATTTGTATGGTCTCTGCTTTCATTAATCACTGTTAATAACTCATGCAGTCATTTAGAGCAAAGTCATCTCTTTTCATGAGGGATAATCTTTACCTTCATGACTTCAGGTAAAATCAATTCATTCCTGTACTTTTTATGCATGTTATCTGATCCAGTGAAGATGTTGTTTACAGACATGACAGCTGATGGTCAGAGTCTAAACAGGCTACACAGGGGGTCATGTTAGCTGTTCACACGTTATTTTTATTTTTTCATAAAGAAATGTGCTACAGTACGTCTCTTAAGAAGAATCATCAAATATCTGTTATATTAAGTTGTCTAACACTCAGCCTGGATTTGCAAGGGGAATCTGAAGTTTCACAACGAGTAATTTCTTCAACAAAACATATAAATATATTATCATAAATTTCAAAGCAACATAATAAAAACTCACAAAGGATAATATTTTACTAAATTAAAATGAAAATAAAAAAGTGTAAAAAATACCTAAATTACATTTTTCCCTCCTCAAAAATTGCAAGCGTATTTAACTATGTGTTGTGTTAAAGTTAATAATGTGTTTACTGAGAAAATAAATGTCTTAAAATCATTTCTGTTTTATCTCTTGTCTGTGCCTGAAATGGAATCATATTCTACTTCCAGGAGCTTACTTTTTCGGCTTTGGATTTAAACATAGATTCATTTTTTTAGTGTTATTTTGTCCTTTCGTGTTAACATTATGGTATAGAGGGCATAATGTCAAGAAAGAAATAACTAAAAATAAGATAAACATGGACTCCCTGCAAGGGCTACCATGCATGGAGTCATGTAGTCCAAGGAGGTCCAACGTGTAACCAATGGGACGTCCAGAGCTGCTGACAAAGGGGTCCCTCCATGCTGTGTCAAAAAGGGCTGAAGGTGAAAGAAAGCTCAGCACCACAGTGAAAAAATGTAGCTTCACATGCGCATTTGCACGGGAAAGACACCTTTTGTGACTTTGGTACCGAGCTTTCTTTTGGAACTAATAGATAAATGACATAATCTAGCCAAAGGCTAAATCTACAGATATAACAAAATTAGAAATCCGCCAGTAAAAGGTTAAAATAAGAAACTAAACCTCTTAACAATGAATTATTAACCCTCTCACAGACAACATACACAATAAGAAGAAGCAGAACCAAAAGATTAACAAAATCCCAAAAAAAGAAATTATGACAGCCACTGATGCACACTAAATGCTTTTAGAGGTCTAGTTATTTCAGTAGTAAGAATGTGAAGACGGTTGGTAATAAGATATTGATGACAAGTCAGAATGAACCATCGGCAGGAAGACATAACTTAAAAGATAAGAAAGGAAAACTGAATTTCGATTGGAACAGAACAAATGTAGAGCTAGTAATCTTTTATAATGTTTCATTGACAAACAGATAAGCCTTGCTCCTGAAAGTGCACTATTTGGTTCAGATTGGCTTAGCTGCTTATATGTGGTCTACAATCAGATTCCAGTGCATTTCCATCTCTATTGGTCAGATGTATTATTTTGTTCAATTGGGAATCAGATATTCCTCCCATGGATGTAATGACACTCTTGAAACCTGAGAGGTTTAACACATGATCAGGGACTCTCATTCTTCTCAACCTCTCTGCTGCGTTTGACACAGTAGATCACCACATCCTCCTCCACCGCCTCCAGCATTTCGTTGGTCTCTCTGGCACTGCCCTCCACTGGTTTCCCTCCTACCTCACTGACAGGACCCGAGGTATGTGGCCCTGGGGGAGGCAAAATCCAGACCTCACACTGTCACCTGTGGGGTCCCCCAGGGCTCTGTACTCGGCCCTACCCTGGATCACCATCTACGTGCACCCCCTTAGTTGTGTCGCCGGCAGGCATGGGGTCAACTTCCATTGCTATGCTGGCATGACACACAACTTTACAGACCAATGACTCCTCCCAGTTCCCCCGTTCATACTCTGTCACCCGCCTCAGCTCCTGCCTGGAGGATATAAAGGCGTGGATGAGTCAAAACTTCCTGCAGCTTAGATGCCTCAAAAACAGAGGCCATCCAAACTGGTACTCCTCATCAACTTCGTTCCTTTCCTCTCACCTCTGTTTCATTCTGTGGTCATACCATTTCCCTGTCTCCCTCTGTTACAAGCCTTGGGGTCAAGCTTGACCCCCACCTCTCCTTTGACAATCATGTCACCTCCATTTTGCAAAACATCCTTCTTTCACCTCTGTAATATTTCTAAACTCCGCCCCTCCCTATGCCTCCCTGCTGCAGAGAAGCTCGTCCCACGCCTTTGTCTCCTCCAGGCTGGATTACTGCAACGCTCTCCTCATCGGGATCTCTGGCAGGAGCCTTCTGTACTCCAGTACGTACAGAACAGCACTGCCAGGGTCCTGATGAGGTGGGAGGAAACACCACCAGCACATCAATTTCCCCATCCTTCGAAGACTTTACACTGGCTCCCTCATTCAGCCAGTGATAGAGTACAAGATTCTTCTGCACACCCATCACTGTGTGCACGGTGGCCCCCACCTATCTCACTGAACTGCTCACACCACACACATCTTCCTGGAACCGGTCAGGCCAACAGCACCGCCTGGCCCCACCCAGGTTCTGACTAAAAGCAATGGGCTTACAAGGGCCTTGGAAGCCGCGGCTCCCGTCTGTGGAATGCCCTCCCAGACCACCTTAGAGCCCCACAGACGGTGGATTGGTTGTACACAGAAATTGGTGCTGAAAACTTTCCTTTGTTTCTAGAAATATACTAGCAATTAGTTGATTTTAATTTTTTTTTAATAGGCTCATTATGCCTTTTTTAATGGTATTGATTTTAATGATTGTCTTTTTACACCATTGTTTCTTGTAATGTTATGGTCTTTTAAACTTGTTTACCTCTTTTCCTTTTTGTGTGTAGCACTTTGTAGCACTTTGAGATTTGATGTCAAATGTAAAGTGCGTTATAAATTCATTAAAATTCATTATTATTATTATTATTATTACCAGTTGAGAGATTCTATAAGGTCTGGCAGCCATTTCTAATTTATCTTAACTTACAATTCCCTGCTGGAAAAAGTGGTACATAAATGTAACTATTTCTTTTCTACTTTATTGTCGATTTAATATTGTTTATGTTGTGGTTCATGTTTGCGTATTTTTTTTTTTTTTTGTCAGCGTTTATAATTCATAAGCCAATACAAATATTTGAATAAAAAGGATTTAGGGCTGGGGCAGTAATTTAAATGCTACAAATAACACAAATAATACACAAATGACCAATTTTAATTTTTACATTAATTTTCATATAAACCCATTCCTGATTGTATTTTGGCCTTCTTTTATCAGTTGTCTTGAACAGAGTATTCAAAGTGAATAAATATCAGGCTTACATATAACATGTTGCAAATCAGTGATGTAGATTCTCAGATATACATTTATTGAGGAAGACAAACTGAAAGTAGAGATATTTGAAAAAAAAAAAAGCAGGAAATCAACAACCACATTAGTTATTGTGTGCTGATGAACTCCTGTTTTCTGCTCTGTGAGTTTTTGTACAGCCTCTCTGCTTCCATTAACCACTGTGTGTATCTGGCACAATAATAAACAGCAGAGTCCTCTGGTTTCATGGTGGACAGTCTCAGGTTCACAATGTTTTTATTGGTGTCTCTGGTGATTTCTATACGTCCTTGGAACCTGCTGGCATAGTCATTGCTTCCACCACTCCAAATAATACCCATCCATTCCAGTGCTTTCCTGTAGGTTGTCTGATCCAGTTTGTGCCATAGCTAGTGAAGCCAGAATAAGAGACCTGACAGCTGATGGTCAGAGTCTGGCCAGGCCTGCTGAACATAGAGGCTGGTTGAGACAACTGCTCACTTCACATCTGTAGAAGGAAAAGCATCAGGCCAAAATAAACTGTACTATCGTTTTAATACTTCTCAGTGTAATGGTTACATTTAAACTCACAGGATCAGCAACCAGCAGCAGCAAGGGCTATAGAAACATGTTGATGTTGAAGATGATCAATGAGAACTTCTCTTTGAATGTTACAGACAATAACATGATATAGCATACTAACTGATTTGCCTAATGCCAACACAGCCAATAAAGATTCCCCTCTATGCTCTCAGGACTGCAAAAAAAAGCAATTTTTTTTTTTTCCAGCAGGACTGAGTTTTAAATGTATTAATGTATGTCTAATAAATGCTTTTTTTTTTCAAAATTCCCTTCAAAATAAAATGTAATAACCACGCAATTTAACTACATAAATGCATAAAACTCTTATTTTAAAGTTAATAGTTTTACTTTAGCAAAGTAAACATTACCTAGTTTTAACTTGTCATTTATCATCAGACGTATTTTTACATGTCATCCTGCTGAGATATCTTGCAGGAATATCCATAAAGATATTTCTATGGTAAAATTGATGCAGCAAAATGTCATATTGCTATTTAGTTTGATAATAATTCAAATCTTCTCAATGAATGACCTTGTCTGAGGAAGTAAATTTGACTGCAGGTGATTAATAAGGATTACTTGTGCAAATGTTCAGACGTGCATACTCTATTGGTTCTGCCCTATTATGATGATCATGTGTGAATAAACTGAGACCACATGGGGCTCTTGCATTGTCAGGATGGTCAGAGAAACAACTTTTCATGCATTTTTTTTGCATATCTTGTAACCTGAAGCTGCAAAATTAAACACAGCAACATCTTATTTGAGAAAGTATGTTTACTGGCAGGAACAGTTGATTGTTGTGCAGCCCGCAGCAGAATACAATGGATAGATGGAGTGTTAGCATTTTCTTCTCTCCAAATTTTCCAAAGAGAATGGGGCAATACAAATAAATGAATCAAGTAGACAAAGACAACATTATATTCATTGAGTTTTATCTTCCAACATTAATACATGTTTAACATCTTATTCACTCAATGTTTTATTCAGAAATGTTCAGTCCATCGTAATGGAAACAAAGATTTTAAAAGAAATAAGAGAGGCTGAAAGCTTATTAACATTTCTGATGACCAGTTTTCTTTCACGAAGCAGGTTTAACTAACTCAGATTCAAATCCTTAACTCTGAATTGATCTAGCCTAAATTCGGGAACTCTACGTTTTTGGTTTCACCACGGCTGCCATGAACTAGTTCAGTCAACTTTAAGTAGGTCCACTCAGAATTAATGGCATGCCTAACAAGTTTAAAAAGCCATCATAAATGGACCCCCCAATCGACGAGTCACCGTGACAATGGGCAACAGGAGGTGCCTATTTTACTCCACTGGAAGTAGAGATCTTAATGAAAAAAGGAAAAAAAAAAATTAGAGAATGTGAG
>JAGKQL010000032.1:375341-394709 GCA_018398635.1 Cyprinodon brontotheroides | reverse complement strand
TGGTAACTCCTGGGTGATAAAAACTGTTTTACATCACCAGTGTAATGAAAACTAAACAAAGTTCTCTGTCTTTTCCACTGGGTGTTGTCACTGAAACTCTTTATTTTCTTGCAAAAAAAAAAAAAAAAAGATTTGTCCTCAGATCTATATGTGATCCCAAGATCATCTTTTATCTGTAGACAAATCCTTGATTTGGTACCTCCTCTCTAAGTTTATCTTATAAACACATCATCCCTCTGTTCCCCGTGTTAACGAGCAGATTCTATTATACCTCTTCCGGGGTTATGGGTCTAGTACCTGCCTTCTTGCATTTAACACACAGTTTATTTGCGCGCCAAGATACAAACATGAACACTACTGTGAAATTTTACCAGCAGATTATTAATAAAATTAATATATAACTATAACTTCCACTTCTAGTTAATTATTAGGTCATTCACATCAAGGTAAAACCAAATAATGATTGTTAGTTAACATATTGCAACTGGCAATTTACTTAATTGACTGGTGTTATTATCGACTTTGCTTTGTGACCGGCAGTTAAAATCCAAGTCGTCACCATCTGTAAATGTAAATAACTTGTTTTATAAATTAAGCAGATTTTTTATCATTAACCACAATGAAAATATTTATTTCTGTCTATTCAGGTTGTTAACTCAAAAATATTTGAGTCAGTTTATAAGAGTCAGCCACTGCTGTATAAATAATCACAGATAACCAAACTTAAAATATTGTTTGAAGTTACTTTTATGAACCTAATAATCCCTTTAACAGTATTATTATACATAATAAATTATGCAAACACTACAAACTACTGGAATAAACACAGACTACAATATTCCTAGCACCTTTTAAAAAATGTATTACCCGTTATTTAATTACTTTTTTCAACATAAAATAACAAATTTGAACTTTAATCACAGAAATAAACAGTGATATTTACAAGTGAAAAAACATGTGCACCAACAAGAGTAAGTCAACAATTTTACATACAACCACTTCACTGTCAACAAAACAAATATTAATACACAATAATAAAGCTGCAAAGTGCCCTGAAAGAGAGATAAATGCAGAGAACAATGCACAATATTTGATTAATAGGAATGAGCTGCTTTTGAGACCTACTGTGACTCAAGTTGTGTTTAGAGAAAAAAATCATGTGTGCTAAGAAAAACATGCAGAGCCTAGCTACATTATTTCTGTCTATGAGAAACAGAGCTGCTGTTGGGTTTCTGTCAGCTTCCTGTTGATGCTTGTGTTTAACTGATGAAACCTCTAAGCAGTCCAAAGGGAGGAACATCTGCCATTTCGGGTTTCTGCATCATTGTTTCGTTTACATATTTAGTTATTCCTGGAAGTAACCCGAACAAGGGGCTGAGTGTGGGGTTATGTGAGTCAAGATTATTAAAGCAACACTTTAAACAGCTAAATGTGGCAGTTTAAAATGAATAAATCAACAAAATGAAAGACAAACTAAAGCTAAAAATATCATAGCTTGAACATAGTAACATCTAATATAACTGAAACATTTCAACCTGGAGAAATTCACGTGAAGAAAAGAAGTGTTTTGCAAGATTTTATTCACACAAATGAAATAAGTTACTTGGTGCTCGAACCCTGGCAGAAAACATGATGCTGTAAAGTTGGGTTAATACTCGCCGCATTGAACTGGGTGTGAGGGTGTGCACGCCAAAACTGATGCAATATGTCATCCCCTCCTTTAAGGTTGTGCACCTCCAAAGTTTTGTAACTTGGCGCTGACTGCCAGCCTCGTTCCAAAGAGAAGGATATAAAGTTGTCCTGCAGGGACAAGTTTGCCTGTACTGACATCAAATGGTGCAGAAGATTCAAGTAGAACAGTCTGGTTAAATGCTGTGTTGTTACTCTCTATTCAGTGACAGAAAACATCATACAGGGGTGAATTTATTGGCCAGGCTTGTGGTACATTAATGGATTTATTTTCTGTTTCCATCACATAAAACATAAAGTCTGAAAAAATTACCAATAGTATGCAATGTATTCAGCCTTTATTTAGTATAACAACGTTTTTATATCTAAAAGGTCTTTGCCATCACCGGCAGGCTGTGTTCCTCATCGTCACGTCTCTCTGTGTGCAGCCAATAAACCTACAGTTTTGTTCCACCATATATTTCTTTGTTGCTGCCATAAACATAGCTACTGTAGTCTTCTAGACTTCATGTCCAGTTGTCTAACCTGAACTTTTCAAACTACTCCTAAAAGTACATATTTTTCAAAATGTTACTAAGGTCAATGTAACTGAGTAAATATGACTTATCACTTCCCACCTCTGACCTCTCTACAGTACATTACATTTTCTTTTAATCTACAAATAATGCTAGTCTATAAGTGCAAGATTATATTTTTTTTTCTCAAAAATATTAGAGAGGCTTTGTAATTCATTTGTTCATTTTATATAAATTACTTCTTTTAACCCTAAATTCTATAGAGCCAAAAAGCAAATGTTCTAGGTTTTTTGTTGTTGTTTTGTCTCATTACAATCATACCAATTAGCACATTTAATATTTTTTTAACTAGAATTGTGCTTCTTTTCTGCATATAGATAGATTTCTGGATAAAAATTTAGATTTTCTCTCCATACATTTTCTTCTGTGTTTTAATATTGGCCACTGGTTAATAACAAAGGACAAATTAAATACCAAGACTTCATAGTAAATTTAGTTTGATCTTGTTAGGTTTATAAATTATTTGTATTTATTGATGCTAAAGGGAAATAATTCCCAGCTGATATCAATCAAATGTTGTGCATATTCTGATTTTCCAGATCTTGAAGGCTCAGTTTCAGTTCTCTAATGGTGAGGGTGGTGGTGAAGCTCAGAGCTTTAGTGAACACCACTGTGACCTCATTCATCAGTAACAGGTGCACAGAAGTGCAGCCTTGGCCTTCTCTGATTGGTGCAGTCAGAGTTCAGACTGACCACTAACACTAATACTCTGCACTCAATTGACTTGAGGGATGGTGAATGAAAAAGGCATATTCTTGTCCAAATCATTACACGCCTAGAATAAGAATAGAAACATGTTAGCACTTTTTTTTTAAGTTAATTTTTTATCTTTAGAACAGACCTAATAGTAGAATCTCACCATAGATAGCTGAAGCCATGAATTGTTGTCACCTGAGTTTTATGAATTAACGATTTTATTTTTGTTTTTAGTATACTTCCCCACTAAAATATTTTATTTAGCTTTTTATTCATCACCTTTTATGGAGCATAGCCAGCAACCCCGATATAGTAGTCAGTTATGTTTTTTACCTTCTTTCATGTCAAAAAGTCTTTTGAATGATTTTAAATCGATTGTTAATCCAAAGACACATTATTGTATAAAATATTACTTGTAGTGAGAGGTAAAAAATAAGAAAAATAAAAAACTAGATTAAATGTAAAGACAATATAAGTTCTTTGATGCCTTTCTAACTGATTCATTTTTTTCCAACAGTACAATTTTGACCTAGAACTGAAAAATTCAACTGAAATCTGGTCCAGTCAACCCTCCAGAAATATACACCTTGAGCAAAACATTTTCTTGCTAATAGTAAAATGTGTTTTGGATGTTGTTATTTTTTTAGGGAATGCCTTTGCTTTCTCATTAGTATTGAGAAGTATTTCTTCTAGACTACTGATAATTTAAAATTTGGATTGAAAACCCAGATATCCCTAAACTCAAACGTGTTGTTTTTTTTCTTGGAGGGCTTTGGTGCAGCTGCTCACCACTGCTCTCTGTCACTGTGGTTCTCGAGCACAGAAGTAAACTGCAGAATCCGTCTGCCGTTAAACTACTGATCTCAAGGAACTGTGTGCTGCTGGAGACATCTTCTGTCATGGTGAATCGACTTTGAAATGAGCTGGCATAGCTAGGTCTGTTTCTACCAGTGCTCATATACCCAATCCACTCCAGAGCTCTCCCTGGTCTCTGTCTAATCCAGTGCATATCGTGGCTTGTCATGCTGTAACCAGAAAGCGACACAAGACATCTTCACTGTCTCTCCAGGTCTTTTCACCACAGAGGCTGACTGATCCAGTTTGATCTCACTCCAGACTCCTGTAAGAAAACAACATGTGGTCATAATTATTTAAAATATTTAAATGTTCAAGAAATAACAAAATCATGGGCCTGAAATCTCACCATGAATTAAAAGAACAAAAATTAAATTCCAGGCGATATTTTTGTCCATCATTTGACAAAAATAACTGAAGGTGTATTATGTTCTTATAGAGTCTTAGAAAAGTGATCAAGGAAACCTGCTGATGGTTTACTTTTAAGAGAAGGTGGGTTTGCATAGGCCCTCCCATTAAACTACAGGTTAATAGGAGCATTAAACTCTGGATTTCCATTCGACAAATAACAGTTAAATAACAGTTAATAAAAGAAGTGTGAGTTCTTAGATATCATCGATGGTCTCAGGGCTCCCCCTCTAGGAGCCTCATAAGACATGACAAGAACTGATTTTGTTTTGGTATGCCGCCAATTCGTTTCAAATGATCTAAAAATCGGTACACTTTTATTAATATAAAAGTATTTATCTTTAATTTGAGCAAATACTGTAGAAAAAAAAAGACGATCTGCCAACGCAATGAGTATGTTTACCCTTAAAATAAGATCATTAGGATCATGCACTTAAAATAAGAGGCTGTGGTTATTTTTTCTTATTCTAAACATGAATTGTATTGCAATGGCAAAGTTTTTGATTTGCCTGCACAATTCAAGAAGGTTTTAATCTATGCACTTATTTTTATGAAAAATTTATTTACATCCATTTCAGTTTTTTGCAGAACCATCAGATTTTAAACAGTAATACACAGAAGCAGCTTTATTCTGTCCATTTAGAGTCACTATCTTGTTAGAACTTATTCCTTTACTTCTGAGTTTTGCTTTTTTGTTTTTTTTTTTTACCAGTAAGTTTTTTTCAGCTTTGTTACAACTAATCCACTTCAGCATTTTCTGCTGCTGCCTGACCCAGGCTGTATAGTAGATGCTGACAGCTGATGCTCACATGTCAAGCAGCAAATTAATGGAGGCCAACTATCTCCACATTTCTGAGCCAACAGCGAAAATAAAATATTCCAGTGAGAGAAAATTACAAAAATAAATGTTGATTGGTAATGCAAAAACTTATATATACACTGCCTGGCCAAAAAAAAAAGTCGCCACCTGGATTTAACTAAGCAAATACAAGTATAAGTATATATAAGCAAGTATATACTGTGTATATATATTGCATATTCGGAACATTTGTTTTCTTCAAGAAATACAACTTTTCACAAAAAATTAGAAATCCTATCCTACCAATCAGTATTACTAAAACACAGCTAAATATTGTTCTTTTTTATATCTAGTGGAAACTTCAGGGGTTAATTTATTACAAACAAGCATCTCATATCTGTCTTTTGGCACCACAGTTATGATATGTTTAAATGTATCATCATCCATATTGTATGAGAATCTATGAACTCAGAGACATTAACAATAAATTATATTTGAATGGGAAATATTTTTGGTGATGACCTACATTTTAATAAAACAAGAAAAATAAAATAACTAAATTAATTATGTCATGATCCAGGCTTTAAAAGGTAAAACAAATAGCAACTCAGAAAATTTTACATTGACTGCCCAATTCACCCTGAGCACTTGAGGTTTTTTTACAGCCGCCCCGAGCTTCAGTTGCAAGCCATTCCAGTCCTTTTCCAGAAGCCTGTCTGATCCAGGCCATCCAGTAGCTGCTGAATGAGAGTCCTGATGTTGTACAGGTCAGTTTGTGGGATTCTCCTGGTCTTTTAATCACTGGTTCAGACTGGGTCAGAGTCTGGCAATAAACACCTGTACTGTAAATATAATTAGAAATACCATGATATTATGAGTGATGAAGTTAAGTTTTAATTGTATCTCAAGTTAAATGATAATACCCATACTGTATAAGACAATTTTGATTTATCTTTGCACTTTGAAAAGCACATTTATTAAGTTGTTCTGTTCTGTGCTTTTATGAACTAATTTAACTGAAGTTTTTATAACTTGAGTCACTGTAGTTCTGATATGAAGACGTAGACAGCAGTCATCTGTGATGAGACTGAGAATTTGATGGAAACATATTGAGAGAAGCTTTGAAAGGAGCTTACAAGAGTAACTAAATGTTTATCTGTGTTTATTTATCCAATCCAGTCAAGACTTGTCCAAGCCTTCTGTCTGATCCAGTTCATACTTTAGTCTGTCATCTTTTAACATGATGTAAATCAGTTTTCCTAATCTTTTAACATCAAATGGAGGATGCAGTAATTTACTTCACATTAAATAAATATAGATCTTTTCATCTCGAGGATTCTTTTTGGGCAATGAAAATTACATTTTTGCATCAATAAACTAACAACAAATGATATGACAGTGGTATAAAAAAAAAAAAAAACAAAAACAATTTCATTATTGATGGTGGGTGCTCTCTTTCTCAGTTACTGGCTCCAGCTTCTCATTTGCCAGTGTCAGATGCCCAGTTACTGGTGCCAGGCTATCAGTGGCATCAGAATAGATATAGCCTCCTGTGCCGAGTAAGTCACTGCTGAATGCAGAATATTCTGAAGTTCGGCACCAATACCATGCCTTACCAACTACAGTATTATATTATTAAACCCTAAAGAAGTTTTAAACATTCAGAGAAAACAATCATAAAATGTTAAGAATCAATTTTATAAAGGTTATTGATTTCTGTTTTATCAAATAATTTTCCTATTATTATTGTTATTATAAGTAAAATAATTCTTACATGAACAATATCAGCAGTATTTGATGGTTCTTAGAAAGCAGAAGTCTTTGTGATCACATTGTTTCTTATCTGTAATAGTTTTTGTGCAGCTGCTCCACTGCTTTCAGTCACTGTGTCTCTCTAGCACAGAAGTAAACAGCAGAATCCTCTGCTGTCAGGCTCCTGATCTCGAGGTATTGGGTGCTGCTGGGGACATTTTCAGTCATAGTGAAACGGCCTTGAAAGGAGCTTCCATAATCTGCTGAGTTTGAACCAGCATCCATCCTTCCAACCCATTCCAGAGCTTTCCCTGGTTTCTGTTTTATCCAGTGAATGAAGTAGCGTGTCATGTCAAAACCAGACATGACACAAGACATTTTAAATGTCTCCCCAGGTCTTTTTGCCTCAGAGGGAGATTGTTCCAGTTTAATCTCACAGAAGACTCCTGTAAGATAAGATATTTTAGTCCTTAAACCTTAAATCCTCTCATAAATGTTGAAAGAGATAAAATTCTCACCACGAAAACAAATTATTGAAAGCAAACTCAAAATGACTGTTCTCTCCATTCTATACATAAAACATTAATATAAGCCTTTAAGGATTGTTTTCTAGATATTTTCAAAGTTTTGAAGATACAGTCAGAAATTGCCGTCAGGAGGTCGATTGTTCTGTTTTATAGAAGGAAGAGGTGGCATAGACCCTCCCCCTCTATTTTTTTCCCACAAGTCAGACAAGAGAGAAAGTTACAGTCTTCGGGATTATGTTCAGCTCTAAGTTCTCTTAAGCACTAACAGAAATAACTACAAAAATACTGCAAGCATGTAGCAGGTTACTTACGGTGAGTTCTAAGTGTTTCCTATTAAGATGTGTCCTTTCTGGTTGAGCTTGAATATATATATATATATATATATATATATATATATATATATATATATATATATATATATGTGAAGTGTATAATGCCAATGTATGTTTAATCTGCGATTAATCGTATATTATCAACAGTTTACTTGAGATTAATCGACAGCTGTACCTTCTTTAGTTTATTTGATGCCATTTCGTTACTTAAAAATGCAATTGTGCAATAATGTAATAACACATGCTTAGACAAAAATTTTGTCATCAGTAAAAAGTTTCAAGCACTTTTAAGAAACTAGATTAAAAACATCCCGGCTTCTAAAATTTTAAATTTTAAATTAGGCTTTATGTTTCCATCAAAACCTCATAGTACATACAGAACATAAAACAGTACCGCTACTACAACTAGTAGCTTACGCTTTATCTCGAACATAGGGACAAAAATAAAGATGCTAAAATAAAGTGCACATCCTTGCTATGAAATACAGACTTAATTAAAATGAAATGAAGTTACTCACACAAATAACAAATCAGATCAGACGAAATTACAATAAATTGACTTTGCAGTCATATTATTATATTTAATGGCTTTAATGCAGAAATTATTATCAAAATGTTTTGGCTGTATTCCTTTGTTCAAGCCCTAGTCGTAGGCGTTACGAAAAGTGACTTAGTTCAGTCCTTTGCCTATGGTTCATGAACTTTGCAGAGTGATATAAAAGTTTTCTTCTGGCCAACATATTTCAAACGACTTGGGTTTTGTCAAGAGAACCTTCTGGCATAATTTCCAGACAGATCCTAAACGATTATTGCTCTGGATAAAAAGTTGCTATCCCTTGTTTACAGAGACAGTGTCAGAAATGTCTGAACCTGGCAACCAAGTGGACTGTAAAACAAATGATACAAGGTCTGAGCGCCGCGATGAAAATAAGAAGGCACAATACGCAAAATAAAGAACATGTTTAGTGCTATTTGAGTGCCGACAGTTGCTCAAAAAATGTCGCACCATGTCATCTCGGCGCTGCAAAGCTTAACGCTACGCAATTTCGAAACCCACAGCCCTAAAATATGCTATATATATATATGCCTGCGCCTTTGTCAAGCTTCACATTCCCACCTCCTCAGTGAGGTAGAACAACGAGAATATATTGTAACTTTAGCTATACGAGGATACGCTGTGCACTATGAATATTTTTTGCTATTACTGTTCATATATCATTAAGGTACCCTGTGGTTTGCTTATGCAAGAGAAAAAGTTATTAAGGTCACCTCCCGCTGCCGGTCTCAAAAGGGGGCAATGTAAATTAAAAAAAAGGTCTTCCTTTGGCAAAGGAAGCGTAGGTAGGTCAGACCGCAGACTTTTCTTAACAACATAGTTAATTTGTTATTTATTGTACTGGTATGGAAATGTTAGTATTTCCATACTGATTATTTACCGTTGTGGAGCTCCAGCCGGGTAAAGTGGGCGGGGTATATAAAGGGCCGCTAGTGAATCCGACATGTGTCAGCGATTACTCCACGTGCTCCCCACAACGGACTAAGAAAAAAGGATAAAAGGAAGTGAGTGCACAACTAGCTCCAAGCGTTTGTGCCCCGGCCTATCCTCGCAACTCCCCAGAGATTGCAGCCACCTGGGTTAATTGTGTGACAATTAGGTAACGCGCCAGCTACCGCTCTCCTCGTCCTCATCGCCAGTGTGTTTGTGCGAGTGCGTGCGGTTGGGTGGACTAAAAGGTGAGATTGCAATGCTCATTGTAAGTTCAGTTTGTTCCCATGGTTGCTCAGTGATTAATTTTCTGGTAGGTCCATCTCATCTTTGGACCACTGCTGCTCTGTTCTCTTGTTTTTTTGGATCTTTTTAATGGACGCCCTTGTCTCTTTACCTGGATTCGGTGGCGTACCTGCTTTAAACCTGGACTGTTCTGACGCCAGGCATTTGGGGTGGCCTCGGCGTACCCAGTATGCCACAGATGTGGGTGGCAGGAGGACTACACCCTTGCCTTTGATGGATATTTTATTTTTTTTTATTTTCTTTCTACATCGATTAGTTTTTTTCTTTCCAAAGTTTTCTTTTTTTTATTTTGCTTTTACAAATGTGTTTTTGATTCTTCACCAGATTATTGTTTCGTTATTTTGTTGTAAGCGCAGTGAAGTTGTGTCAACCTGTTTTTCTGTTTGGCTGCCAGGTTCGGCGCCGCGGCATCGCGGCGCCCATCTTTGTACCGCGGGCTTGGGCTGTCCCGCCAGACCTCGGCGCCTCCTTCGCCGCGCAACCCAGCTTCACTGCAGTTTTTAGCCTTTGAGCCATTTTTTTTTTTTTAAGAATTTCTGCTTCTAAGAACAGTATTTTAGACTTAGAATTAAATATTTTTCACATTACCAGTCTCAGATGTTTTACCTTCTGCATAATTAAACTTGTGTGCCTGGGTGAAATTCCCAGGGTGGCGTTGTTGAGCAACCTATTGAAAACTAAAATTTTCCAAAAACATCTTTCAAGTACCCGGGAGTCTTGCAGGGGACTCAGGATGAATATCGTTGGAGGCACATCTGTACAAAAACAAATTCAATCAGAAAGCAGTTTTAGACTGATTGATATTCAGGGTTAAAGCCAAAGAGGGAATATTTTTATGTGAGCATCAGCAAATAAATTTAGATCATCCAGTTAAAAATCAAGTTACTGCAGAAGAACCTCTGCTGATAAAGATGAATTTGCCAAAATATAATTTGCCATTATATCATGTCATATTTTCAAAAGAAGTAGATACCGAATAGATTTCAGTGTACTTTAGAATATAGCCTTTACTATATAATTTTGTTTTTCTTTCAGGTAACTAGAACTTCAACCTGCTGAGTCTGAAAACCTACCAGCAAAGTTTTCCAGTTCAACTGTTGTTGACATGTCATAAATTAAATGTCTGATTCTTGACATTAAATAAATGCTGAATATTAATTTGAATAGATGTTAACCTGTATTTTTTATTAATCATTTAAAGATTTATTTCCCTGAACAGCTGGTTTTGGGTGCTAAAAAAACAGTGCATGTTCTGTAACTGAAAAGCTTAAAGAAAAGATTCCCCGGCTTTGAAGTCATACTGTAGTATGCACTAAAAGCTTCCTCCTGAAGCAGTTTTAAATGTCTTCAAAGTTGGAAACAAAGTCAAATGTTTTGTTTTTTAACTTCTTTTGAAAGGAATGAGATTACAGATTGCCGGATTTACAAAGATTTATCAAACCTGAAGCTGATCCTCTGTTTAGATCAAAATAATGTTTGTGCTACATAAACTAGACAAAATAGGAAGACATTCAACCAAATTGAAGAAAATGATAATATTTATTTATAGTCAAAATCCATTTCTCCTACGCTAAATGTGTGTGTTTGATACAGTATTTCAAAACCTGGTATAAATCTTTGAAATAAAATCTAAGTAGAGCAAACAATATTTCCGCACATTTGCTTCAAATGTAATGTACGAAGTAAATGTTTACCACCAATACTCATTAGATGAATGGTTATAAATTTGCTTAAAAGTTTTACATAAACAGAAACAACCAAAAAAATCATCAAATAGGGCCGGGTTTTTAAGTAGACCCACCAAGAAAAGTAAATAGCGTCCCATTTTCCAGTGGTCCTGTCCTGAAAAGTGCCGCATTTCGCATGAGCCTTAAAACCAAAACCCAGAAAGAATCAGCACCAATCTCAGCCTTCACAAAGGATTCCGATTCCGCAAAGCTTTAAAAGCTATGATCTGAAACCGTGATTCACCGCTATAAAGATAAAACCCAAAATAGAGGGAGAGATACAAATGGAAAGAGGAAAGAAGAGTGGTAATGGAAATTTAAATCACAAAGATTTTTTATTTTTAAAAACCTGAAATGGTAGTAACTAAAAATAAAGAAGGTTTGTAATCTAAGGAGAAAGGAAAGCAGTGTGAAATATATGGTACAATTTTCTTTTTATTTTTGCTGGATTTGTGTGAGACTTCTAACGTCTTAGAAGAAATTAATAACAGATCCAAATGACAATGAAATGATGTAAAATACAAAATCTGAAATCTAAAATACAAGATCTGGACTCAACAAGTCACCTCTTTGTCATGTATTTGTTCTGCCCAGCCACTGAACCAGGTCCAATCTGCACAGGTTAATTCACTCTAGAGATTGGAGCCTTTCCCCTTCCCTGCAGGTGGTCTGATCCACACTGTCCAGAAGCTGCTTTCAGAATAAGATACCTGACAGCTGATGGTCAGAGGTTGACTATGGCTTACCACTGCTGTAAATTAACATGTAAACACAATAGATACTGTAGAAAAACTAAGAGAATTGTGGGATATGGATTGATAAATAGTTTCTTAAGTAGAGGCTTTTGCTGTCGCTCAGGCATTAACATTTTACTATTGTAATTTTATATTTAAGCTTCAGGACAACCATGGTTATTAACACAAATATTTAAAATAGCTACATATTTTGATTAAGAGGATATTTTAATATATTAACAACTAGTGATGAAAAAATATAAAGCAAACATTTCTTTCTGGAGATTAGAGGACTCTGCTTTCTAAAACAGGTGCTCAGTCACAGAAGGTTTTTGTTCAGGGCTTCTGCTGATCTGTGTCACTGTGTATTCCTGCACAATAATACACAGCAGAGTCTTCAGGCTGCATGTTCTGTCCATGCAGAGTCTCTGTGCTGTCAAGCATACCGACTTTCATGAAACTGAACTTGCTATTAAAGCTAAACCACTCCAGTCCTTTCCCTGCAGGCTGTCTGATCCAAACTATAACGTAGCTGCTAAGAGAATAAGGAACCTCACAACTAATCTCCAGACGTTCACTAGTCAGCACAGATGCAGAGGGTGGCTGTCTCAGTGTTTCAGGCCTAACACCTAGAAAAACAAAAAATATTAGTATTTTAAACAGAGATCTGATGATTGTTACAAATGCAGGAAGACTTACCTGATCCAGCTGCTAACAGCAGCAACATGGAGATAGAGAACATGTTTGGTGCAGGAGAAGAAAAATGAGATCTGATCCCCTTTGAAAGTTTCCACCTCAAGTCTTTATTTCTCAATCAGAAAGCAGACCACAGAATTTGCATAGTCCCTAGAGATGTTATTGTTTTTATTTTATCTGTTTCTTCAGGCTTTTTATAAGTGAAAAAAGAAATATCAATAATATAGATGCATTTGAAGATGCTAATTACTACCATCACTCAAGTGATTTTATTTTATATTTTATATACCGGTATATTGTATCAATGTCAAATTATTCCTTATGATTTAGAAGTTAACAGAACAACATGAAACACATTTCGGCATCATGCAACAGAAGAGGTTGATTAAATTGAAATCTTAAAATTGTCTTTAGAAAAGAACATAAATGTAGCGACTAATTTACAGTAACAAGCAGGATCCCTATTCACATAAATTGTGGGATTATAGTTTTACCTTCATTTACTTAAGCGGATATTGTAAATAGTAAAATAAAAATAACTTTTTTTCTTTTTTTTTTACGTCACTACAATCTGGCAATCGTGCTGGCAATAAGGAATAACCGTCTTGATGCCAAAAAAGCAGCCCAACAGATCCTGGTATCCTCTTCTTCACAAGTGTAGCAGTATGGCAATTGTCATATTGCTCCACTTGTTTCATGCATCAAAATTTGCTTTATTATAATTATGCAGGGAGATTTTACAGATTATATGGACAGTGCAATGTAAATAGAACAGACGAGGAAAAACAGAAGAAGAATGAGGCGATTTGAACTTAAAGTATTCATTTTCTTATACATCTTTTCCCCTTTTCTATAATAATAGGAGTAATAATAATAATAACTGTATAGAAAGCAACCAGCTGCCTAAAATAATTGAACTTTTGATTCAATCATATTTTACATATAATTTAATACTTTCTGAGAAATGGGAAAATATATATGAAAAAGTGATTATAGGAAGTATACAAAGATGAACATGTCAAATATGATTTGGATTTTAAGAAAAACATATTTTCTTTATTTTAATGTTTCTGCAGACTATAAACCTGCCTCGGCCCGTTTTAGAGTAATATCTGCTACCTCCAGGGGTAGAATGCAGCAAAGACATAAATGTGGTCTTTAGATGAGAGATCTCAGCCAAAATGTTAACTGGAAGGAGGCCAAACAGGAACAGCACCGTGAAAGGAGGCATAGAAAGCATTTTTGTTGTTTGTTTGCTTGTTTGCTCAATGTAACGTATCTTGGAGGCATAGAAAGCATTTCAGAATATGAATATTTGGTCTATTTACATGATACATTGTTAATTTGATTAGCTATATAATCTAAATTACTTAACTCTAGATACATTCCAATTATTTATTCTTTTTGATTTTAAATTCAATTGCACAATTTTTGGACGTGGTCAAAATTATTATTAGTAAAATAATTAAAGAAAACCCCACAATGGTCATAGAAATAACTTGACTATAAAATTTGTTTGAAATTAACAAATGAATGTCAGACATTGCTTTTCCATCTTGATTCAACAGAATGATAGGAATAGAATAGAATAGAATAGAATAGAATAGAATAGAATAGAATAGAATGATTTAACAGGAACTTATCAAACAGGCCCAGACAGAAAGTATGGTATACTAAATTTAATATTTTGTTCCACAACCTTTTCAGGCAATAACTGCACTCCACTGACTCCTTAAACTGTCAGTGAGATTTCTGCTCCTTTCAGTTGGTATTTTAGCCCTCTCCCCAGGAATAAACTGCCTAAAACTCGAAACATCTTATTTTAGCTCCTTCCAAAGATGTTCTAAAGGATTTATGTCAGGATTCATAGAAGGTCACTTCATAATAGTCCATTGTTTTCCTCTTAGCAGTGATTGAGTTTTTTGTATCTGTGTTTTGGGTCATCATGCTGTTGAAGTTCTTTTATCTGCAACTGAGGCCAAGCTTTGTGACACTGAGCAGGACATTTCTCTCTACGATCCCTTGATAGTCTTGATATTTCATTGAACCCTGAAATGACTCAAGACACCCTGTACCATATGAAGCAAAGCATAATGGGGCCTCCTCCATGTTTCACTGTAGGGTTCAGTAAAACATGGAGGAGGCCAGGCAAGGGTTCTTTTTCCATCTGTAAACATGGAGCTGATGTGACTTAGCAAAAAGTAATTTCTTGTTTCATCTGCCCATAAAACATTCTCTGAGTAGCTTTGTGGCTTGCCAACAAGCAGTTTGGAATATAGTTCTCTGGATTTTTTATGATTTGTTTTAAACAAAGATGTCCACATGCTAGAGTCTGCCATGGATCAGTAAGTTTTTGAATATGTGCAACTGTAGTCACAGGAACATCAAGCTGATTGGAGATGGTCACACAGTCTTTACCTTTAACATGCTTGTATATTATAGTTGTTATTTGTACCTTTGTAAAATTGTTTTTTTCAGTGCAGACAATTCAAACCCAATAAAATGTAGATGTAAAGTATGGACAGTAAAGTTAAGGTGGCTATACAAAAAACAACTTTGAAGATTTTTTTTTATTCTATATAAATATATTGTTGATTGTATTCTTGCCATATTGCTGAGTATTGAGTCGTCAAGTAAATAAATATATACATATAACCTGTTACAAAACACTAGTACAGATTCTCTTATACACATCTGTTGAGGATGACAAACTGTTGGCAGGGTGTTGGAAAAACAGGAAATTACCAACAACCACATTAGTTATTGTGTGCTGATGTAACTCCTGTTTTCTGCTCTGGGAGTTTTTGTACAGCCTCTCTGCTTTTATTAACCACTGTGTTTCTCTGGCACAGTAATAAACAGCAGAGTCCTCTGGTTTCATGGAGGACAGTCTCAGGTTCACAATGTTTTCCTATTGATGTCCCTGGTGATTTCTATACGTCCTTGGACACCTGCTGGCATATGTCCTTGTTTCCATCTGTCCAAATAACACCCATCCATTCCAGTGCTTTTCCTGTAGGTTGTCTGATCCAGTGTGTGTGATAGCTGGTGACAGAATATGAGACCTGACAGCTGATGGTCAGAGTCTGACCAGGCTGCACAGACATAGAGGCTGGTTGAGTCAGCTGCTCACACTTCACACCTGTTAATGACAACATCACATGACTTAAAATAGGGATTTTAATAAGAGTATACTGTAATCATAATTTAACCATTTCGATGAAACTCACATCCAGCAGCCAGCAGCATCAGCAGAGCTACAAAGAACATGTTGATGATCCAATGAAAGCTTCTCCTCTGACTCACTGCATAAGATCCAGCCTTTTAAATTAGAAGGTTGGATTTGCATAACGAGGGGCAGACCAGTCACAGATTACTTTCATACTATTAAACCTCTCTGTCAATTTATACTATATTTTTACTTTAGTTTTTCAGGCAGAATACATTCAAAGCATACGTCTAGAAGATCATACAGTGGCCCAGAGGTGTCAACACTAAAAAAAAAGCTGCAACACAAATACAAAAGCTGCAATGCAAATACAAAAGCTGCAACATCAATCGTCTGCTTTGTCCTTTTCCTCCCCTATGCCAGGAGAAGCTAGTGCATCAGGAGCTGGAGGCAGTAGTAGCAGCTCAACAACATCTCTTATACTATATCCATTTGATGTGCAGTTCTTTTTACATCTCTTTGCAGGTGATGAAGCAGACTGAAGATGTCTTATAATTATCTCCCTTTTATCTCCTCTTTCTTTCACCTTTTCTCCTTTTTTTCTGTTTTTCCTTTCCTGTTCCACTTACATTGCAGCGTCCATATAATCTGAAATATGAATTATAATAAATTATAATGCATGAATTATAATAAAGCTATTTATATGCATAAATCAAGCGGAACACTGTGGCGATAGCTGTACTGCTCCACTTGTGACAGCAAAATCTGCTGGGCTTTCTTTTTGGCATCAAGACGAATATTCTTATGCTACATCACCAGACAGGGCAAAAAGAACACATTAGCTGCAATACACCACCTTTCTACTTGGGAACTATAAATCACAAACCGTTATTGTTTTTATACGTTGCTTAGTTTTTTTGTTTTTTTTAAATAGTGTAACAAAATTAAATTGACTGTTATCTGGAAACTAGGAGCATAAACAAAGCCCTTACACTCTGCTTCAGGAGAAGAAAAGGATGAACATAAGTAGGAATGTTTGATTGGACGGGCAGTTTAGCATTGTTTTGATTCTGTTAGTGTTTAACTCTCAGTACCTACAGACAGACAGCTCATCATTGATTAAACTCTAATAATTCTGCATTTCTCACTTAAGAAGATTCATTGCACCCGACAACCTCAGGTCAGATAATGATAGAAGCTATTTGTGACGTGGTTCTCACTGAGTTGCTATGGATCTTAGGTCTTTTAAACTTCTAAAACAAGTTTTTATCTCTTGAATCTCACTGCATGCATGCTCAGTTTTAGGGAGTACTGTGGATTCAAAGGCACAATGAAAGTGAATATCTACTGTAACCACATGCTCATCCAGGAAGGGCATGTCCAGCAAAGTTATGATTCAATGTAATTATGTAGTTTTCCTTAAAGGAATAGTACACCCAAAACATGATTAGCCTTCATTTTCTACTCACCCCCATGCTGAACAACACTCTGGAGTACTTTTTTGATATCTCAAATGCATCTGGAGATCTGGGAGGCTTCTTGCTGTCTGCTGACATTCAAATAATGGAGGTCTATGGTGCCCGAGACAGAAAGGTCCATAAAAGTCCACAAAAAACGTGTCAATATTCCTCCATACTGGTCGTCCAATGTATTCCAAGTGTCCTGAGTGGGTAGCATCCAGAATTTACTCGAAACGAAGTCATTTAGAATGTTTTTAGAGCATAAACAGTAGTGTATAGGATTTCCTGAAAGCGCGCACATGCGCGTTCACGACGCTACGGAAGCCGGCAGACCAAACCAGATGAAAGTGCGCATTCATCTGTTCCTGTTCTAACATGATCACATTTTATGCTATGAGCTGTTTTTGTACATCTCCTGCACTCACTCTAACCACTGTGTACTCTCCAGCACAGTAATAAACAGCAGAATCCTCTGCTTTCAGGTTTGACAGTTTTAGATACACCATGTTATTGCTGTTGTCTCTGTTGATTTCTATACGTCCATCAACACTGCTGGCATATATTGTGTCACTCATATCATTGGAGATACCACCCATCCATTCCAGTGATTTTCCTGCTGGTTGTCTGATCCAGTTCATGACATAACGACTGAAATCAAATCCAGATCCTCTACAAGAAAGTCTGAGAACTTCTTGAGGGTTTTTCACCATATAGGTGGAAGGAATGGACTCCAGGGCCTGGCTGCTAGAATCTGACAAAGAATAATGAATAAATAGACATGAATTCAATAAATGAATAATAAAATTAACAGATCTAATGACTTACAAGGCAGACAGATCACTGTCAGCAAAACAGACAGTCTGACCATCATCTTGATTCTAAATGTGTAAATGAAGCTTTTCCTTTAATAAAGAAGGTGTCTTCGGGAATTCCTATTATTTGTACTTTATTATTTTCGAAGCTGAAGAGTAAAATCTCCAACTTCTCAATACGAAGCAACATTATTTTTTTTTTTTTCTTGATTTCTGGTTCCATTGAATATTTATTTTTATATCATACATTAATTGACATTGGTGGTTTTTTGCCAGAAATTAGACATTTAAATGTTTCCGGCCACTAAAATAATAAAACACAGTGTTTATTTGTTTTTGTAACTTTCAAGATGTCTTGTTATGAAGCTTTTATTTACCATCACGATATTTTAAAGGAAAAACAGTGGTCCTACCTTTTAAATTAAAATATCTGACACGTGGCTGATTCTTCAGTCATTTTTTTTTATATATATACTCTTTTTTACGAAACAATTTTACCTTTCAAATCTGACCAAAACGTAATTTGGGATAGATGTAAT
Organism: Cyprinodon brontotheroides; assembly: GCA_018398635.1. NCBI lineage: Eukaryota > Metazoa > Chordata > Actinopteri > Cyprinodontiformes > Cyprinodontidae > Cyprinodon > Cyprinodon brontotheroides. The sequence goes on along the minus strand of JAGKQL010000032.1, from coordinate 376,147 downwards.
GGATAGGCCACAAGTTTTATCGTGATTTTAGTAAAACTTTTAACAAAATGAACCAAGCTCTTGTGGGCCTGAATTCACCCCTACATTGAGGCTATGAGAGAAATGGCCTTTCCCTGATTCTTTCCGGGAGCTGGGTGGAACCCCCCCCCCCCACTGGTGGCTGGAGCCATGCTGTTAAAACCTGATGGCAGCGGGGATTGTGCTCTGTTTTTGATCCTTCATTCCACCTTCGCTGCTTCCTCTCACATGCAACACACAGCCAAGTCTTTTAGGCAGGGGACAGAGCCCGCGTATGTAGGTGGAAGAATACCCGCCACCATCGTTTCTGCAACCTTTTGCTGGAATTTGCTGACTGGTGTAAGCTATTGCAGGCAATTTGTCTTCTTTTTAGTGGCAAGGGTGCTTTTAGCTTGTAATTTGTCCGGCCCTCCCAATACTCATGCTGTGCTCCTGACTGGTGTGTTTATTGCACATGCAATTTTGTCTCTTTTAGGCAAGTTCCTAGGGCAGTGGCTGGTGAGTCTTTACATGTAGGTAAAACCTTCGGTAGAATTTTGTTGACCAGGTGTTTTGCTTGGAAATGCAATTTTGGTAATACCTCTTTTCCTTCAGGGTGATCTCTGACTATCCTGAATTTTGCAGCTGGTATGGGGAATAAGAGAGTTTGTGCAGGTAATGGCCTATGTGTTAACCTGACTTTTATAGTAAAAGCTATTATTCTTTTAAAGATGGGAAGATGGGATTTAAATTGCATTGTTATTGAGGTCAAATACCAGTATTTTGTTTTTCTTGCACTGTTTAATTCA
>JAGKQL010000032.1:340887-358314 GCA_018398635.1 Cyprinodon brontotheroides | reverse complement strand
CTTCTTTGTTACTACTCACTTTATTTAGTAGTAGGTAAGTCATTTTTAAACCAAAACTACATTTATTCTGACTTTCTTACAAACCAGACAAACTGATAATTTTTGAATAAGTAATAGCTGACTGTGACTTCACCTAAATAAAACTAGCCTTTAACTTATCTGTAGATTTAGAGCTCTCCCTCTGTCGGCTTCATGCTGCAGGTGTTCAGTCTCTAATAGGTTTTTGTACAGCTCTGCTGCTTGTTTGTGTCACTGTGGTCTTGTCTTGCACAGTAATACACAGCAGAGTCTTCAGGCTGTAGATTCTGTCCATTCAGAGTCACTGTTTTACTGGAAGAATCTACGGTAAAGCGGAACTTGTTTTTTAAAGAATCTTTGTAGATTGGAGTGCATCCCCTACATGTATATCCAATCCACTCTAGTCCTTTCCCAGCAGGCTGCCTGATCCAGTGTGTCCAGTAGCCCAGATCATAAGAGACCTTACAGTCAACTGTGAGACTTTGACCTGGCTGCACAGACATAGCGGCTGGCTGTGTCAGCTGTTCACACTTTACACCTGTGGAAGACATTAAAAGCAAACTGTTAACAACAATAATCCATCAATGTAGTGCGATTAGACTAGAGATGCCTCCATCCCCTTGAGACTCACAGGATCCAGCAGCCATCAGCAACAGCAGAGCTAAGGGGAACATGTTGGTGTTGAGGGTGATCCAATGAAAGTTTTTGTTCATCTTTGACAGGTAGCATCATTTCATGTCAACAGAACTTAACTTTGTATTTGCATAATGAAACAATAGCCAATCAGGTGGGGTTTTAGCACTTACTTATTGCAAATGTGGCGTTCTTTGACACTACAACAAGTATCTCTGGCAGTATTATATAAAACTGGCATTTTTTATTTTTTTTTCATTATTTATTGGTGGAAGAATCCATTCATACTGATTTCTTATTTTCAATTACATTTTTTTCTTGGCTTCCTCTTTAAATTTAAGCCAAATTAAAGATACAGCAGGTAATGTTTAAAATTATTCTGTTTTAATGCACAAACTGATCATCATGACATGATTACAATTTTACTTATCAAGCACAACCTATTGATTCAAACCTATTGGTTTCTCGATGTTATATTAATATGTTTTAAGTGATAGTAATCACCCTTTAAACAAATACAGTTTGATATTTCATACAATTATAAATATATCTCATTTGTATTAATTAAAATGTTTTCACTAAACTGAAAGATCCACCAGCATTTGTCATCACTTTGATGAGTTGGGTAAAAATCAACTTAACAGAAGACTTTCTGAACACAAGCCACAATAGTGTTTCTTACTTTGGTGATATCGGGCAGATGGGTCAGCCACACTGAGCCTTCCGGTTCTGCTGGATGTTTCTTCCCGTTAAAAAGGGAGTTTTTCCTTCCACTGTTGCTACAAGTAGCATGCTTTTGATGTGAGACACCACATCGGTGTCAAAGTCGACAGCTAGAACTGTGAGAGTGGACCGTCATTGGAGGTCCACTCTGCCCCACAAAAGCATTTGATCCCAGCACTGTGTCCAGAGCTTGTAACATTATAAATGACCCCTCATAAACACCCCCACCATGGACTGCTTCCCTTCCTGCTGCTTCTGGTCCAGCAGATCCTTGGCAGAACAGCTTCTCCACCACTGCAAATAGACTGTGGAATGTTGTAAAAAATGGGTTTTAAGAAAAAACAAAAAGGCGCTGAATGTAAGTCATATACCAGTCTTATGTTTTTTACATTTGTTCACCATGCGTTTATGACATTTTATCACTGCTGCTTACATTTTATCAACGCTGCACTTTAAAAACGGAAATGTCTTGAGAGCTGTACTGAATGAAATAAGTGCATACACTCTGGGCGGATCTATCAAAGGTTTCTAGCGTGTACATAAGCGTGAGCTATTTCTGCTCGCAGCTAAAAAATCAACACAAACTGATCTATCAACAGCGTGCTTGCTAAAAGGGATTTGGTCTTTAAAACGCGTGCTAAATAGCGCCTCTTATCAATTTAGTACTTTTCTGCAATGAATATGCAATATGGGGCGTTTACCTACCGCGCCAAAAGTGCGTCTTGTGGGAGAGAACATGTAAATATATTAATTTAGCACTTTCGCAAAGTGATTTATCAAACCTGAAAGCAATTTTGCTATACTTGAATATCTGACTCTATATTTAACATGTTTTTCAAAAGAAGGAGTTATAAATTAGCAAGGTGCCCCCAGGGACATAAATCATAGAATTAACTTGCATATACATATATTAAATTACACTCTTCCATATAATATACAGAAAACCTCACACCTGAAACATAGTAAAAGCTCTGGAATGAACGAGGAAACGATTATCAAAACATATCGTTTATCCAGCATGGATATTTTGGAGCTGTTGGGGGAACTCCGAATGGATTTGGAGCCAGCCACAAGGAGGACCCACGCAATACCAGATATCATAAAACTCCTTGCAACATTAGATCTCCCAATCTAGTTTTTCAGAAGTGCTGTCTGACGTTCTAAATGCCATGTCGCCCTGATGCCCTAATGGAGAAACCAGACCTCCCCCCTGCGCCAGTGGAGCAACATGCCAATGCTCCGGGGATGGGTACGCGCAGTAATCTCATCCACAGTCACTTTTTGTGAGCCATTTGGTATGTGCATTTTTCTACAGGCCAATACAAAACACCAGTTTTTTGTTTTGTTTTTACTGCAGTGAAGTAGAAATTCAGCCACATACCACCTTAGGGAATACAGGTTTCCAAAGTTTTTTCTTTATATATATATATATATATATTAGTGCTGTCAAAATTATCGTTAATGCAAGGCCATTTTAACGGCGATAATTTTTTTAAAGTGAGATTAACGCTATGTGGTTTTATGGCACAATTTTCCAAGTACATCCCGCTGCAGCCTGCGGGAAGGCGGGGCTATTTTCCCCCAGTCTATGCATTTTCCATAGGCTTCGAGAGCGGAGCTCCTCAAGGAAAAAAGACGCTCATACACTGGGTAGCGCTAGTGCCTTTTCTTTAAAGGGACACTATGCAACATTTTTCAGTTAATTAATGTGTTCCATAACGTTATGGATGACTAAATGAGTCATTTCAGGTTGAACAAAGGTATTCTCGGCCGCCCTGGCGGTCTGTGGGGGAAATACTTCACTTGCAACTGCAGGAGCACCGACCTGCACCCACAGGCTCAGAAGTCTTGTGAGAGTCAGTCATGCTTTACGGCGAGAACTGCTACACGCCCCCAGTTAAAAGCATTCTCGTTGCTAGCACAGTGGCAATCTTTGTGCAGTTATGCTACGTTCACGCAGCAAAAGCAGCAAAATCGCGTCTGCTGCTTCCTTTTTGCTGCTTGTACCAGTTAGTTCTGACGCGCAGCTTTGCTGCTCTGGCTGCGCAGTGCAAAAATGTGTCTGAGGCGCGTTGGGCGGAGCTTCACTATCTTTTCTCTGCCTTGCAGCTATATTTGCTGTGATCAGTGGGAATAAAGTAGTTTTAATATGTGTTTAAGTGAGAAAATACACCTGAAAACGTAATCAGTGCCGTCAGTTCATTCAGATTATTATCCTGCCTTCAATATTTTTTCTGTCGGAGCCGCTCAGACCCCCACATACCAGCGGTGCTCCGACAGTATGGATCCCTTCATCAGCAGCGGTTCACCGCGGCAGCTGGTAGGTGTTTTTCATCTAAATAATCCAAACTGCATATTCTGCCGGCAGATTTCTGCATTTTAAGTTAATTTAGGCGTCAATAAACTGTTTAAGAGGAGTGATCATCAGCGCTGTGTCTCTCTCCCTGCGTTAAACCCACCCGACGCGCTGCTTCAGCTGCTCAGACGTGCTGCGCCTGGTGCTCAAAACGCGCCGCGGGACCTTTTGCTGCGCCTTGACGCGCGTCAACCATTGACTTTGCATGTAAACTCGCTGCTTCTGTCGCGCCAGCTACGTCCAGTGTGAACGCAGCCACTGCATGAAAAGTGAGATTTTCGTCCCCGTAAACCCCCGTAAACTCCCGCAGATCTGCCTGATTTTCGTCAGTTTCCGACAATTTGCAACCCGTGCTTGTCCGCGTTTGTCGTGCCACAAATTGTCGGAAACGTACCGTGACGTATGTGGAGAGCGATCAGCTGTACTAATGGCCCTAATTAGCATATGAATGCAGCAAACCCGCGCGGCTGGCCAGGTCTGGCTTGAATAACCTTCTCAGTATTGGCTGAAACCACCAGAGATGGCAAAAGTACTCACTTTCCGTACTTGAATAAAAGTACAGATACTTGTGTAAAAAAATACTCTGGTAAAAGTGGAAGTACTGATTAAACTTCTTTACTCAAGTAAAAGTAACAAAGTACAGGCTTGTAAATTTACTTAAAGTATAAAAGTAAAAGTAGAAACCACTTTTTTCATGCCGTTGCCTACATTTTAAATGGATGTCTGCCAATAGGACTAGATCTCCGTTGTGTTCATTTTCAATCATCTCGTCGTCCATACTACTATGCTAACGCCACCGCCACCAAGCTGCAATGATTTGCCGGGAATGAATACCGCCGAATCTGTCGATTCATCTTGTAGTGGTGCGTCAAATGCAACGTAGATTCCCGTCCAATTAGATTGAATTTGGTATTGATGACGTGAAAAATAATAACGGTAACTCCATTGAAATGATTCAAAACTAAAGTAACGAGCCAATGTAAAAATGTAAGGAAAAAATGTAAGGAGTAGAAAGTACAGATATTTGTGTAAAAATGTAAGGAGTAGAAGTAAAAAGTCGCCATAAAAATAAGTAGTAAAGTAAAGTAAAAATATCAGAAAAATCTACTTGAGTACAGTAACGAAGTATTTGTACTTCATTACTTCCCATCTATGGAAACCACTATTCTCAAACAAGTGAAATCGCTCGTGATTGGCAGCAAAACCACACGTGGCCACGCCAGGCTTTAATTTTCTTACTGAGTATTGGACGGAACCACTTCTTTTTAAACAAGTAAAGTCGCTCGTGATTGGTTGGCATATATATATATATATTTATATATATATTTATTCATTCATATATATATTTATTCATTCATATATATATATATATATTCATATATTTATTCATTCATATATTTATTCATTCATATGCTGTGTATTTATGTTATCCTACACTACTACACAATTATTATGCTACCATCAAGGACATGAATGAATTTATACAGGAAATGAACATTTGCCAGGAAGCTGTTTATGCAAAGAAAGAGCTTTATTAAAACACACACAACTATATACAACGCGTATCCAAACACATGCGTATCTAAAAATTACAACTCCGTGAACGGTCCGTTTGCTTCCTCGGGGTTGGAGGTAACTGGCAGCATTCCCTCCGAGGCAGGTCCGATGTGCAGACGCCTACTGTGCGCGGCCTTGTACTTCGGCATCGCTTCTAACCGGGACTGCAGCTTAACACAGAGTTCAGTGAGATCCGGCCTACGAAATGGCGGCGACCGTACAATCCATCCAGAGACACCGCCGACGACGCCATCTTCTTCGTCGGACATGAGGTCGACGGTGGCGGACTTACAGAGTTCCACTTCCTCATCTGCCAGCACACTCTGCCTCGCCTTCAGCAGCTGAAAAAAAAACAATGAATCAGCGCACTGCATATGGACACAACACATCTATCAATGCACCTGAAAAATAGTCACCAAATAAAGTCTTACCCTCTTTCTTCTGGCCCGACTCCGAGCAGATAGCCTGGCAGCCTCCGCACGCAGCGTGCTGGCTAGCAGNTAAATACCAAGACTTCATAGTAAATTTAGTTTGATCTTGTTAGGTTTATAAATTATTTGTATTTATTGATGCTAAAGGGAAATAATTCCCAGCTGATATCAATCAAATGTTGCGCATATTCAGATTTTCCAGACCTTGAAGGTTCAGTTTCAGTTCTCTAATGGTGAGGGTGGTGGTGAAGCTCAGAGCTTTAGTGAACACTACTGTGACATTCATCAGTAACAGGTGCACAGAAGAGCAGCCTGGCCTTTTCTGTTTGGTGCAGTCAGAGTTCAGACTGAACACTTATACCTGACTTGAGAGATGGGAACGAGAAAATATTTAAATCATTACACATAACAGAAACATGTTAGCAGTTTTTTATATTTAATGTTCAACATAGATGATTGAAAAATTTATTATTTGAGTTTTATGAATTAGATTTTATTTTTATTTTTTTTAACTTCGCCACTAAAATATTTTATTTAGCTTTTATTCAACTTTTTATTTGACATAGCATGCAAATATATAGAAAATGTGTTTTTTCCTTCTTTTCACTATGTTTTTATGCAGAATTTGTCTTTGTTAATCCAAAACATTATGGTAGTTGAATCACTTTTATTTCAAAAATAAGAAAATGGTAGCAGGCGTAAAAAACTGGATTAAAATCACTATAGTTCTTTGATATTCTTTTTCCATTTCATTTTTTTCCAGCTACAAATTTGACCTAGAGCTGAAAAAATTCATCTAGATTTATAAGTCAAGCCTCCCAAAATATTTTTGTGCAAAAAAAAAAAAATAGTGTTTTGTATTTTGTCTTTTTTTTAGGGAATGCCTTTATTTCTCATTAGTATTGAGAAGTATTTCTTCAGACTCTTGAGGATTTCAAATTTTGACAGAAAACCCTGATATCCCTAAACTCATATTGTTGTTGTGTTTTTTCTTGGAGGTTTTTGTGCAGCTGCTCCACTGCTCTCTGTCACTGTGGGTGTCGAGCACAGAAGTAAACTGCAGAATCCTCAGCCGTTAAACTACTGATCTCAAGGTACTGGTTGCTGCTGGAGCTGTATTGATTATGGAAGTGTTTTGAGCGAACCAGGAGAAAAAATGCCTCTGTACTCAATTGGATAGACCTACAACCAATACAAACAGCAGTGTGATGGCCGTATCAAGCGAGGCATAGTTGTTTGTCCACAAAAATCAAAAGCGTGCAGTTTCCGCCTAGAATAAGAAGATATATATGAGGGCGTTCTGTTCCTCTTTTAAAAATTACAACAATGGTATCTTCTGGAACAGACCTAATAGCAGAATCTACTCACCCAAACTCTCTAGCGGCAGCCATTGTTGTTGCACTCAAGCGCGCTTTGGTCACGTGGTTGATAGCGTTACTCTTATCTGTCCATCATGGTATAAAGCCACGCCTGACAATTTGATTGGATAAGCCTGACGGTGACTTTAATACTCGCCATACTATGGAGCAGAGCCAGACCGAATTCCCGAACTCAAACCTGTGACATTCATCAGTAACAGGTGCACAGAAGAGCAGCCTGGCCTTTTCTGTTTGGTGCAGTCAGAGTTCAGACTGAACACTTATACCTGACTTGAGAGATGGGAACGAGAAAATATTTAAATCATTACACATAACAGAAACATGTTAGCAGTTTTTTATATTTAATGTTCAACATAGATGATTGAAAAATTTATTATTTGAGTTTTATGAATTAGATTTTATTTTTATTTTTTTTAACTTCGCCACTAAAATATTTTATTTAGCTTTTATTCAACTTTTTATTTGACATAGCATGCAAATATATAAATAATGTGTTTTTTCCTTCTTTTCACTATGTTTTTATGCAGAATTTGTCTTTGTTATTCCAAAACATTATGGTAGTTGAATCACTTTTATTATTTCAAAAATAAGAAAATGGTAGCAGGCGTAAAAAACTGGATTAAAATCACTATAGTTCTTTGATATTCTTTTTCCATTTCATTTTTTTCCAGCTACAAATTTGACCTAGAGCTGAAAAAATTCATCTAGATTTATAAGTCAAGCCTCCCTAAAAATATTTTCTTTTCTCTTTTTGTGCATAAAATTTGTGTTTTTGTATTTTTGTCTTTTTTTAGGGAATGCCTTCCTTTTATTTCTATCGAGAAGTATTTCTTCAGACTCTTGAGGATTCGTAAATGTTTGACAGAAAACCTTGATATCCCTAACAATCATAGTGTTGCTGTTGTTTTTTTCTTGGAGGTTTACCATTGTATTTAGCTTGCTCCACTGCTTTAAGTCACTGTGGTTGTCGAGCACAGAAGTAAACTGCAGAATCTTCTGCCGTTAAACTACTGATCTCAAGGTACTGGTTGCTGCTGGAGCCATCTTCTGTCATGGTGAATCGACTTTGAAATGAGCTGGCATAGCTAGGTCTGTTTCTACCAGTGCTCATATACCCAATCCACTCCAGAGCTCTCCCTGGTGGTCTCTGTCTAATCCAACTGCATATCGTGGCTTGTCAAGCTGTATCCAGAAAGGACACAAGACATCTTCACTGTCTCTCCAGGTCTTTTCACCACTTCACCACAGAGGCTGACTGATCCAGTTTGATCTCACTCCAGACTCCTGTAAGAAATCAACATGTGGTCATCATTATTTAAATTACTTAAATGTTCAAGAAATATCAAAATCATGGGCCTGAAATCTCACCATGAATTAAAAGAACAAAAATTAAATTCCAGGCGATATTTTTGTCCATCATTTGACAAAAACAACTGAAGGTGTATTATGTTCTTATAGAGTCTTAGAAAAAGTGATGAAGGAAACACCTGCTGACGGTTTACTTTTAAGAGAAGGTGGGTTTGCATAGGCCCTCCCATTAAACTACAGGTTAATAGAAACATTAAACTCTGGATTTCCATTCGACAAAATACCAAAAAAGCAGAGTTTAATTTTTCTAATTTGTAGAAATTAAAAGTATGATTGCTGTTTAATAAAAACTGTATTTTTTCAAATCGTAGCTCTGCTTCTTATTCTTTTTGGTTTGCCATGCTTCATGATCTGAAAACAAGTGTACTTTCAGTAGCTACAATGATATGTTCTATTTGTACTTTGAGATTGGACTTCCATCTCCGGATGTTTTATACTTCTATCAACAATAGTTAAGCTTTTCACACATTAACTTTTACCCCATTTTATTAGAGAGCCATCAGAAATGGATCTGCCTTTCCGGTAGAGCACTGGACTGGTTTCAACCACTTGAAGGACCAGACCTTTGTTTTGTCAGTACGTAACTTTACATCAGACACAAAAAATCAAACAAGGTTCTGATAAATTTTAAAAGAAAATGTCAGAATGAGAGAACAATTTGTCTGTTTAGGTTTATTAAGTTAATTTTATTGACTATAGAATTATAACAAATAAAGAAAAGAAACCCAATATCTTAAAGGATGACAAATCCAATATAGTCTATGGTTTTATTTATCAATTATTTGTCAATAATATCTTAATGTTTGTGCATTTCAAGAGAAAAGTTTTCATATTATGTCACCAAATATTTACAGTTCCATTATGTAACATTCTATAAACTTCAGCATTTAGAGGCTATAATTTTAAATGAGAGAAAAGATTAAAAAATTATGATTTAGAGAAAAAATAGCAGAATCTTCTACTGTATTTATGATTATCTCATCAAGTATTTGTTAGTTAATGATAGGAAGAGTAATCTAATAAGTGAAACACATAAAATAATCAAATAACTTTTATATTATTTAGTTTAAAATAACAGTTAATAAATGAAGTGTGAGTTCTTAGATATCATCGATGGTCTCAGGGCTCCCCCTCTTGGAGCCTCCTAAGACATGACCAAGAACTGATTTTTTTTTTGGTCTGCCGCCAATTCGTGTCAAACGATCTTAAAATCGGTACACTTTTATTAAGATAAAAGTATTTATCTTTAATTTGAGCAAATACTGTAAAAAAAGATGATATGCCAATGCAATGAGTATGTTTACACTTGAAATAAGATCATTAAGATCATGCACTTGAAATAAGAGGCTGTGGTTATTTTTTCTTATCCTAAACATGAATTGTATTCCAATGGCAAAGTTTTTGATTTGCCTGCACAATTCAAGAAGGTTTTAATCCATGATCTTATTTTATGAAAAATTAATTTACATCCATTTCAGTTTTTTGCAGTACCATCGGATTGGAACATTAATAAACAGAAGCAGCTTTAGACCGTATATTCTGTCCATTTTGAGTCACTATCCTGTTAGAACTTATTCCTTTACTACAAATTTATTTTTTCCACTAAAGTCTTTATCAGCTTTGTTACAACTAATCCACTTCAGCATTTCCTGCTGCTGCCTGACCCAGGCTGTATAGTAGCTGCTGACAGCTGATGCTCGGATGTTAATCAAGCAGCAAATTAATGGAGGCCAACTATCTCAATATTTCTAAACCAACACAGAAAATAAAATATTTCAATAAGAGAAAATTACAAAAAAAAAATGTTAATTGGTAATGTAAAAACTTGTTTAACATATGCATACATGTGTTGAGGATTTTTGTTTACTCGAAGAAATACAACTTTTCACAAAAAATTAGAAATCCTATCCTGCCAACCAGTATTACTAAAACAAAGCTAAAGATTGTTCTTTTTTATATCTAGTGGAAACTTCAGGGGTTAATTTAGTACAAACAAGCATCTCTTTTTCTGTCTTTTAGCACCACAGTTTAAATATGTTTAAAAGTATCAGCATCCATATTGTATGAGAATCTATAAAGACAAACATTAACAATAAATTATATTTGACAGGGAAACATTTTTGGTGATGAGCTACATTTTAATAAAACAAGAAAAATAAAATAACTAAAATAATTATGTCATGCTCCAGGCTTTAAAAGGTAAAACAAATAGCAACTCAGAAAATTTTACAGTGACTGCCCAATTTACCCCAAGCACTTGAGGTTTTTGTACAGCTGCTTAACCAACCCCTGCTACTGTGGGTCTCTCTAGCACAATAATAAACAGCAGAATCTTCCGTCTTCAGTCCGTTCATCTGCAGAAACAGCTGCTCTCTGCCATCGTCTCTGGAGACAATAAACCTGCCCTGGACTGACTGGGAGTAGTACTGGCTGCCCAGAGCTTCAGTTGCAATCCATTCCAGTCCTTTTCCAGGAGCCTGTCTGATCCAGGCCATCCAGTAGCTGCTGAATGAGAGCCCTGATGTTGTACAGGTCAGTTTGTGGGATTCTCCTGGTCTTTTAACCACTGGTTCAGATTCTCTCAGAGTCTGGCAATAAACACCTGTAAATATAATTAAAAATACCATGATTTATGAGTGGTGAAGCCTTGCTGTGTTTGGATAAATAAACAATAAGTGGAAATCTCCACCTTCCCAGCAGATAGCTAGAAGCAGCAGCCCTGTCCTGTAACCCATCATGCTGATGTCTGTTCAGTCAGGATCAAGTGTGTCATTAGTAGAGGTAGAGGACATCTGGGTTTGCATAAACACCTCCTCACTCTGGAAGGAGAACCTCCCTTATTTTTTATGTTGTTATAATCTTATTGTATTTTTATAAGTTTTGATTGTATCTCAAGTTAAATGATAATAAACATACTATATAAGACACAAGCACATCTGTTCTGTTGCTTTGTTCTGGACTACTTTAACTAAAGTTTTTATAACTTGAGTCACTGTAGTTCTGATATGAAGACGTAGACAGCAGTCATCTGTGATGAGACTGAGGATTTGATGGAAACATATTGAGAGAAGCTCTGAAAGGAGCTTACAAGAGTAACAAAATGTTTATATGTCTTTATTCACCCAACCCAGTTAAGACTTTTCCAAGCCTTCTGTCTGATCCAGTTCATACTTTAGTCTGTCATCTTTTAACATGATGTAAACCATGAAACTCTCAGTTTTCCTAATCTTTTAACATCAAATGGAGGATGCAGTAGTTTACTTCACATTAAATAAAAATAGATCTTTTCATCTCGAGGATTTATTTTTGGGCAATAAAAATTTAATTTTTGCATCAATAAACTAACAACAATTGATATGACAGTGGTATAAATAAATAAAAACTATTTCATCATTGATGGTGGGTGCTCTCTTTCTCAGTCACTAGCTCCAGCTTCTCATTTGCCAGTGTCAGATGCCCAGTTACTGGTGCCAGCCTATCAGTGGCATCAGAATAGATATAGCCTCCTGTGCCTGAGGAAGTCACTGCTGAATGCAGAATATTCTGAAGTTTGGCACCAATACCATGCCCTACCAGCTACACTATTTCATAATTAAACCCTAAAAAAGCTTTAAACATTCAGAGAAAACAATCATAAAATGTTAAGAATCAATTTTATAAAGGTTATTATTATTATTATTATTATTATTATTATTATTATTATTATTATTGTTGTTGTTGTTGTTGTTGTTGTTGTTGTTATTATTGTTATTATAAGTAAAATAATTCTTACATGAACAATATCAGCAGTATTTGATGGTTCTTAGAAAGCAGAAGTCTTTGTGATCACATTGTTTCTTATCTGTAATAGTTTTTGTGCAGCTGCTCCACTGCTTTCAGTCACTGTGTCTCTCTAGCACAGAAGTAAACAGCAGAATCCTCTGCTGTCAGGCTCCTGATCTCGAGGTACTGGGTGCTGCTGGGGACATTTTCAGTCAAAGTGAAACGGCCTTGAAAGGAGCTTCCATAGATTGCTGAGTTTCTACCAGCATTCTCCTCCCAACCCATTCCAGAGCTTTCCCTGGTTTCTGTTTAATCCAGTGAATGAAATATTCATGTCATGTCAAAACCAGACATGACACAAGACATTTAAATGTCTCCCCAGGTCTTTGCCTCAGAGGAGATTGTTCCAGTTTTATCTCAGAGGCGACTCCTATAAGATAAAAATATTTTTTAGTCCTTAAACCTTAAATCCTCTAATAAATGTTCAAATATATAAATAATTCTCACCATGAAAACAAATTATTGAAAGCAAACTCAAAATGACTGTCCTCTTCATTCTATACATAAAACATTAATATAAAACTTTTGCAGGATAGTTTTCTGAATATTTTCAAAGTTCTGAAGATGTACAGTCAGAAATTGCCGTCAGGAGGTCGATTGTTCTGTTTTATATAGAAGGAAGGGTGCATAGGAGCCTCCCCTCTTTTTTTCCTGGGAGTCAGACAAGAGGAAGTTACAGTCTTGGGATTATGTTCAAAGCTCTAAGTTCTCTTAAGCACTAACAGAAATAACTACAAAAATACTGCAAGCATGTAGCAGGTTATTTAGTGCGAGTTCTGAGTGTTTCCTATTAAGCAAGTCTTAAAAATTGTGTGTCCTTCACTGGTTGGAGCTTGAATATTTATGTAGAGAGAAGGTGATTACAGCATGACTGGATGTGTTATCTCCTCAAAGGAATATCTCTTCTTAAAATTAGCTTTAATAAAGTAATGTGTGAAAAAAAATTTAACTATGCTGTGCAGTTAAATAAAAAAGATTGATTTTTGCATTTTATTTCTTTGCAAAGAAAGAAAACAGGGCAGCCCTCATGTCAATCATGCTCTGACTAGAAAAGTTTGTCTCACTAACTTAAAGTCTGGGAACAGCTTTGTCAGAGCACAGTTAATCAAAACTAATTACACACACTTTGGAAAAACAGTAAAATGTCATAAATAATCCTTGAGGTAGAACATGGCTCGTTATGGGAATTATTATTTCCCGTTCCGAACAACTCCTCTCTCACTGAAACACTGTGTGGCTTTGCAGAAATAAAAGACTGAGTAAAAACTTTATAAGCAAGTGAATGGAAAATCAGCACTAATAAATCAATCTATTTAAAGGGAAAGAATAGGAAACAGGAATTTTCCAAAAGGATATATAAATATAATGTTTGAACATCACTGACGGTGATGTTGGCATAGGATGCAGGAGTTTCTGATGGTAAAAAAAGGTATTTCTCTTTAGCCTGATAAACCAGACTATAAAACAGAACAGTCGAACTACTGACAGCAATTTCTGTCTGTAACCTTCAGAAAACAATTATTTTGGCCGCTGGCAGATGGGGCTAGTTTACCAAGCTAATTTCTGTTATGAAATCTTTGTTACTGAAATATTTAACTTCTGATTTCTTCCTTTTATTGTCAACATAAAGCTTGATTAATGCTTAATTTATCCGCAAGGTCCGTACAGCCAATTATTATTTCATTTTCCACGCTCCTCTTTATGGCGTCTATTTCCACACAGCACATCGGCAAAAGCTTTTTTTTATTTAATTTATGTATATGATAAATAGCTAAATTTTCTTTGATTTTAAGAAGGGGATAAGTTAATTATGATGAAAAAAAGACCCAACTAATGATAATAACACAAATATAAAACTTTTATTAGTTCCTAGTTAGTGACATAAATCAGAGTAACACCTGTATAAATTGGGGCCTCCTTAACAAAAGTTTTGTTTACAAATGAATCTAATTTAATCCTTCTGTCTGACTGGTTTTTGTACAGCCTCCTCTGTGGTTTGTATCACTGTGCCACCTCACACAGTAATAATGAGCTGTGTCTTCAGGCTGCAGATTCTGTCCCGTTATTGTTACTGTTCCTGCAGAAGTGTCTCTGCTGTGGCTGAAACTTGTTCTTCAGAGCATCATTTTGGAAAAATTCCCCATCACCCCACATATGAAAGATCCATTCCATCGCTTTTCTTTCCTGATGTCTGATCCAACCTGTTGCATAGCTATCATCAGTTATAGAGTAACCAGAGGGCTGACAGGTGATAGTCAGAGACTGTCCAGGCTGCACAACTTTGGAGTCTGGTTGGATGAGATCAATGCAGTACACATCTGTGGAAATAACAAAAATTAACACAGTGATTCAAACTCCCATTGTGTTAGGAGTAAATATCTGTTTTAATATGTAGAAAGCTCCTCACAGGATCCAGCTGTCAGCAGAAGTATCAGAGATACAGAGGACATCTTTTATGTGGAAGCTAATCAAATAAGAGTTCCTTGTTCCTGTGAGATAGACACAGAGCTTCACTTCCTTTTAAATAATATACATTTGCATATATCTGAAATTGGGTTGTTTGTATGGACGTTATTTCAGAAACAGGTTTTTTTTATATTCGTTTACTTACCCATGTATGTCAGGATTATTGAAGCTTTCAAAACTCCTACTGTAGCCCTTTCAGCTGGTGGAAACCAGTTATGTGTCTGTTAAGATTATCAGTCTCATCCGTACTTGCTTGGTATCCATTACTAAGAAACTAGAGACATGATTTTTGAGGTTAAAACAGCTTTTAGAGATATTTGTTTTATTTAGTTACTTATTAGGATGTCTTAGAAATAAATTCATATAAAGTGTAATACGATTCAAACATTTATTGCTATGTCTTCAAACAGACACGTCTTGTCTAGACTTTATACTTGATTAAAAAAATTATTCTTGCTCATAAACAGATTTTTTACTGATTTTTCTTTTCACTGCGCTTGACATGATCTGGGGAATATTTGTGACCCACATGCAGATAACAACCAGTATTCGAACGTGAGGCAAGTAGGTCAGCAGGGAGGTCGGCCCCGCCCCGAAATAACTAAACTGTTGTCAAATGATTGTCCAGAAAGTTAGAACTTTATCTGACAAGATATTAATGTCAAACTTCAACATTCTTATTTCTTTTCTGATTATATGAGGAAAAGTCAGTCTCTATTACATGATTTTATTTTGAAAGGGACCTGAAAGCCATAGTAGTTTTGCTTGTACTAACTAAAATATTATCTCAAATACATTAAAGTAAATAAAGCATACACAAAGTAACTTCCACCATATCCTACTAACTTTAAAATTTTACTGCCAAACCCACCACATCTTTTAGCAATAATATGATGGAAGTTGATTGTTGCTAATAGCTCCTCTCAAAAAACAGCTAACAGCTACTAATCAAATTCAGAAAATAGGAAATAAAAATACATGAGGCCAAAGATCGATCATACTAGATAATAAATAAGGTGTATATTAGAAAAACAAATAAATAAATATAAAAAAGGTAAACATCTATAGAATCTTTCCAAGAACCTAATTTACAATTCTATTTTGTGCTAACTGTCACGGTCTTGATTCTGTTAAGTTTTCTTTGAGTTTTCAGTTTCACGTTGATTGATGTTTTTCTTTGTTTTCTAGTTTTTATTGGTAAATTCATTCCTATTTTGCTTTTGTGCTTCTGGATGTATTTGAGTTCTTAGGTTTTTCTTTGTTGCCCTCTTGTTTCGGTCTCTGACACTAACTACTTAACTGTTAGCTAAATGTTAACTTTTTAATAACTGGCCTCGAGTTAAATCAAATTTAGAAAAGACTGAAAGTTAATAAACTCTAAATAAGTCTAAATGACCTCTAATAATTCTGCATTTCTCACTTAAGAAGCTGCATTGGACCTGACAACCTCAGGTCACATAATTATAGAGGGCATTTGTCCTTAACTTGTTTAAAACAGGCTTCTCACTGATTTGATATGGATCGTAGCTCTTTTAAACGTCTAAAAGAGTGTTTTATCTCTTCTCTATTGCTGCATGCCTGCGCTGTTTATGAGATTGCTGTGGACTCAAAGGCACAATGCAGGTGAATATCTACTGTCGCCACATG
Organism: Cyprinodon brontotheroides; assembly: GCA_018398635.1. NCBI lineage: Eukaryota > Metazoa > Chordata > Actinopteri > Cyprinodontiformes > Cyprinodontidae > Cyprinodon > Cyprinodon brontotheroides. Next base: position 341,914 of record JAGKQL010000032.1, on the reverse strand, counting down.
CTCATCCAGGAGAAGTGTGTTCTGCAAAGTTATGACTCAATGTAGTCATTTAGTTTTCCTTAGAGCAATCTGACGGCATGATCTGGGTTGAATTGTCTCTGCGTAAAGTTCCTTCAGGTGACATGTGTTGGGAATCAGAGCTTATATAAATAAAACTAAACTGAATTCAAATAAAAAAAAATACACCTCAACCGTACACATTGGATCCTTTTTAAAGATGAGAACAAAAATCTTTACAAATAAATTAGGATGTATTTTTACATAGAATTTTTCATTTTGGTCCTTAAAAAGTTAATTTTAGCTGACTGCATCAATTTTCAAAGTTTTTTAAAAATTCATAGGATACTACAGAATGTCCAGTTTATTTCCACATTAACCTTGTCATAAGCCCATTGGAAATAAAATAAAAATACTTTTTTAATTTTCATTGCTAGTATTCTTCTGTATTATGCTGTTATTATAGTTTTTTTATTAGATGGTTAATTCTATGTATGTTGATATGAATTAATAAAATTAGCTATTTATTTTAACTCTTTTAATTCGGAGGATGTCTTTTTTTAGTTCCAAACCCAAAACCAAACTCTGGGATTTGGTTTATGCACTAATTTTTTTTAGCAGCAAATTATAGCTGTTAAAGGTTTAATATTAAGAAAAGATGCTTTGAGAAAAAAAAAAACTCCTGTAAAAATGTTTATGTATTTGGATTCACACTAAATGTAGTGATTCAATTACCACTGTAGAAAAACCTAGAAATATGGATTGTGTCTTCTGTTGAAACACCTGCTGCTGTAAAAATAATAAAATCATAGCCATAAGTAAACTACCTATTATTTGTTGTTTTTGTGTTGAGTATTTTGTAATATCATTATTCACATTTTGTGCTGTGAAAGCAGTTTTTGTACATCTCCTGCAGTCATTTTAACCACTGTAGCGGTCTAGCATAGTGGCAAACAGCAGAATCCTCTGCTTTCAGGTTTGATGACAGTTTTAGATACACCATGCTGTTGCTGTTGTCTTTGGTGATTTC
>JAGKQL010000032.1:312819-339405 GCA_018398635.1 Cyprinodon brontotheroides | reverse complement strand
TTATTATTATTATTATTATTATTATTATTATTATTATTATTATTATTGTTGTTGTTGTTGTTGTTGTTGTTGTTGTTATTATTGTTATTATAAGTAAAATAATTCTTACATGAACAATATCAGCAGTATTTGATGGTTCTTAGAAAGCAGAAGTCTTTGTGATCACATTGTTTCTTATCTGTAATAGTTTTTGTGCAGCTGCTCCACTGCTTTCAGTCACTGTGTCTCTCTAGCACAGAAGTAAACAGCAGAATCCTCTGCTGTCAGGCTCCTGATCTCGAGGTACTGGGTGTTGCTGGGGACATCTTCAGTCAAAGTGAAACGGCCTTGAAAGGAGCTTCCATAGATTGCTGAGTTTGAACCAGCATCCATCATCCCAACCCATTCCAGAGCTTTCCCTGGTTTCTGTTTAATCCAGTGAATTAAATATTCTGTCATGTCAAAACCAGACATGACACAAGACATTTTAAATGTCTCCCCAGGTCTTTTTGCCTCAGAGGGAGATTGTTCCAGTTTTATCTCACAGACGACTCCTATAAAATAAAATATTTTAGTCCTTAAACCTTAAATCCTCTAATAAATGTTCAAATATCTAAATAATTCTCACCATGAAAACAAATTATTGAAAGCAAACTCAAAATGACTGTTCTCTCCATTCTATACATAAAACATTAATATAAGCCTTTCAGGATAGTTTTCTAGATATTTTCAAAGTTTGAAGATGTACAGTCAGAAATTGCCGTCAGGAGATTGATTGTTCTGTTTTATAGAAGGAAGAGGTGGCATAGACCCGCCCCCTCTATTTTTTTTTTCCACAAGTCAGACAAGAGAGAAAGTTACAGTCTTCAGGATTATGTTCAGCTCTAAGTTCTCTTAAGCACTAACAGAAATAACTACAAAAATACTGCAAGCATGTAGCAGGTTACTTACGGTGAGTTCTAAGTGTTTCCTATTAAGCAAGTCTTAAAAATTGTGTGTCCTTTACTGGTTGGAGCTTGAATATGTCGAGAGAAGGTGACTGGAGCATGACTGGATGTTTTATCTCCTCCAAAGGAATATCTCTTCTTAAAATTAGCTGTAATAAAGTAATGTGTGTAAAAAGAATTCAACTATGCAGTCCAATTAAATAAACAATATTGTTGGATTTCACTCTGTTGGCATTTTATTTCTTTGCAAAGAAAGAAAACAGGGCAACCTCATGTCAAATCATGCTCTGACTAGACAAAGTTTGTCTCACTAACTTAAAGTCTGGGAACAGCTTTGTCAGAGCACAGTTAATCAAAACAAATTACACACACTTTGGAAAATCAGTAAAATGTCATAAATAATCCTTGAGGTAGAACATGGCTCGTTATGGGAATTATTATTTCCCGTTCCGAACAACTCCTCTCACTCAAACACTGTGTGGCTTTGCAGAAATAAAAGACTGAGTAAAAACTTTATAAGCAAGTGAATGGAAAATCAGCACTAATAAATCAATCTATTTAAAGGGAAAGAATAGGAAACAGGAATTTTCCAAAAGGATATATAAATATAATGCTTGAACATCACTGAGCCTGATAAACCAGACTATAAAACAGAACAATCGACCTACTGACGGCAATTTCTGTCTGTAAGCTTCAGAAAAAAATAATTTTGGCCGCTGGCAGATGGGGCTAGTTTACCAAGCTAATTTCTGTTATGAAATCTTTGTTACTGAAATATTTAACTTCTGATTTCTTCCTTTTATTGTCAACATAAAGCTTGATTAATGCTTAATTTATCCGCAAGGTCCGTACAGCCAATTATTATTTCATTTTCCACGCTCCTCTTTATGGCGTCTATTTCCACACAGCACATCGGCAAAAGCTTTTTTTTATTTAATTTATGTATATGATAAATAGCTAAATTTTCTTTGATTTTAAGAAGGGGATAAGTTAATTATGATGAAAAAAAGACCCAACTAATGATAATAACACAAATATAAAACTTTTATTAGTTCCTAGTTAGTGACATAAATCAGAGTAACACCTGTATAAATTGGGGCCTCCTTACCAAAGTTTTGTTTACAAATGAATCTAATTTAATCCTTCTGTCTGACTGGTTTTTGTACAGCCTCTTCTGTGGTTTGTATCACTGTGCCGCCTCACACAGTAATAATGAGCTGTGTCTTCAGGCTGCAGATTCTGTCCTGTTATTGTGACTGTTCCAGCAAAAGTGTCTCTGCTGTGGCTGAACTTGTTCTTCAGATCATTATTTTGGTAAAAGTCCCCATCACCCCACATGTGAAAGATCCATTCCATTGCTTTTCCTTCCTGGTGTCTGATCCGACCTGTTGCATAGCTGTTATCGGTCACAGAGTAACCAGAGGGCTGACAGGTGATAGTCAGAGACTGTCCAGGCTGCACAACCTTGGAGTCTGGTTGGATGAGATCAATGCAGTACACATCTGTGGAAATAACATCAACAATTAACACAGTGATTCAAACTGTCATTGTGTTAGGAGTAAATATCTGTTTTAATATGTAGAAAGCTCCTCACAGGATCCAGCTGTCAGCAGAAGTATCAGAGATACAGAGGACATCTTTTATGCGGAACCTAATCAAATAAGAGTTCCTTGTTCCTGTGAGACAGACACAGAGCTTCACTTCCTTTTAAATGAGATACATTTACATATTTCTGAAAATTGGGTTGTTTGTACTAATGTTATTTAAGAAACAGTTTTTTATATTCGTTTGCTAACCAATGTATGTCAGATTTCAAAACTTGTACTGTAGCCCTTTAAGCCGGTGGAAACCAGTTATGTGTCTGTTAAGATTATCAGTCTCATCCGTACTGCTTGATATCCATTACTAAGAAACTATAGACATGATAATTGAGGCTAAAACAGCCTTAAGAGATATTTGTTTTAATTAGTTACTTATTAGGATGTCTTAGAAATAAATTCACATAAAGTGCAATATGATTCAAACATTATGCTATTGTTTTAAACAGACACGTCTAAAATAACTTTATATTTAATTAAAAAAATTATTCTTGCTCTAAATTATTTTTTACTATTTTTTTCACTGCACTTGATATGATCTGGGGAATATTTTTGACCCACATGCGGATAACAACCAGCATTCGAGCGTGAGCCAGGTGTTAATCCTTGTTTTGACCCTTTCCTTATCTGACAACTTCTTTGTCAAAGTATGCTGGTTTTAGGTGGCAATAAGTGCTGATCATCTTATCCCACAGTATTATCAGATATTTTTGAAGAAAATAATAAAACTTCAAGGATCTTATTTCTTTTCTGATTATATGAGGAATAGTCAGTCTCTATTACATGATTTTATTTTGAAAGGGACCTGAAAGCCATAGTAGTTTTGCTTGTAAAAACTGAAATATTATCTCAAATACAGTAAAATAAATAAAGCATACACAGTAACTTCACTATCTCCTACAAACTTTCAAATTCTACTTCCAACCCACCACATCTTTAGCAATAATATGATGGAAGTTGATTGCTACTAATAGCTCCTCTGAAAAAACCCCTAACAGCTACTAATCACATTCAGAAAATAGGAAATAAAAATACATGAAGCCAAAGATCATACTAAATATTAAATAAGGTGTATATTAGAAAAGCAAATAAATAAATACAAAAAGGTAATAGGTAATAGAATCTTTCCAAGAACCTAATTTACAATTCTATTTTGTGCTAACTGTCACGGTCTTGGTTCTGTTACGTTTTCTTTGAATTTTCAGTTTCACGTTTATTCATGTTTTTCTTTGTTTTCTAGTTTTATTGGTAAATTCATTCCTATTTTGTTGTGTTTTCTTGATGTTTTTGAGTTCTTAGGTTTTTCTTTGTTGCCCTCTTGTCTTGGTTCCCTTTTCCCTAGGTCCTTTCTACATGCCTCTTTTCACACCTGCTCCCAATCAGCTCGTTAAAGGCGCATGCGCTGAGTGGACGCTGGCGCGTTTTTGCAGCCGCTGCTCTCCGCTACCTGTTTTTAAGTATTTTTCAACGTTTTTACGGAACTTTGGGCCATGTACTCACATTCAAGTGAGAGCAAGACACTTGCCTTCGCTGCTATCATCCTAACTCCGACTGCCATCCCGTTGTTTTTGTATCTGAGTGTGGTTAACTAACCTCTCTCAACTGTTCTCTCCTGACTTGACGCCGTTGCTGCTGTTGGTTAGCCACCCACTGCCGTTAACAATGTCAACCTCCAAGTTCTACATCTGGTGGCCTCCTGACTGTCCTCTCACTCAACATCGACCTGGGGCTGGTCTGTCTCAGTATTTCGCGCTGATCTCCTCTTTCTGCTCGTGGGCTTCTGTCGCGCTCCACTGCCAGTTCTCCAGCTACACCCGAGATAATGCTCATCCCTCGCCGGAGATACATCGCCCGCGGATCCCGCCGGAATTTCCACATCGATGACTCAATCCAATACCATCATTCTGGTCACTTCCTCTTCGCTCTCGCCGATATCCCGGACCGCTGACTTCCATTCTCTTTGCTAGCCTGGCTAAGGCAGCAAGCCCCGCCTCCGGTCATATCAACTCTCCTGTCAACTTTGGACTCCTGGAATATCTGCTCTCTCACAAAACAAGGGTCCAGCTCGCCCAGGATCTCATCAATGACCGTAAGCTGGACTTCCTCTGCCTCACGGAGACCTGGCAACAACCTAAAGCTTTCTCCCCAGCTCAACGCCTTCTCACCTGGTTTGTTTACCCTTCTTTCCTCGTGTTTCGCCGCTGGGGGGGTCTTAGCGTTATTTCATGCGAGAAGTGGAAGGATGTTGCCCTGTTTCTATTCAGTTTTCAGCTCTATTCCAGCTTTTGCATTTGAACTGCCTGGTCTACCCAATATTTATTTCCATAGTCTACCGCCCCCAAACCACATAGTGACTTTTTAAATGAATTATCCATACTACTTACCCACCTGAATACTCTCTCTCCTAATGTCATTCTCCTAGGTGATTTCAATATTCATATGGACAATGTAAACCTTTCACTCACCAGAGACTTTACCTCCTGCCTGGACAGTTCTGGATTTCATCAGTATGTTGATTTTCCCACCCCCATAAAAAGGACATTCGCTGGACTTGATTTGCTGCTCTGGTTTAATCCCATCTAACTGTTCTGCTGATGATGTCATATTTCAGATCACTTTCTTTTTATCCTTCAATATTTCCCTGTCTCTCTCCATAATCAAGCCTGTACATGAATTTCCTTCCGCAATATTAAGAACATAAACACAGACATTTTATCCTCCCACATTGACAATATCCCAATCCTGCTCTTCCCTCCGGACCACCTTGTCACCCACAACAACTCTGGGCTTTCCAATATTCTCAATTCCCTTGCCCCTCTCAAAACCCGGTCTGTATCCTTTTCCCACTCTGCCCCTTGGTTTACTCCTGAGCTCCACTTCATGAAAACCAAAAGGTCGGCAACTGGAATGCCTCCCAAAAAAACTGGGTCTCTCCATACAAAAGAAATGCATAAAAACTCATCTACTTCAATATTCAAATTCAATAGCCATTACTAAATCAAATTACTTTTTCTGACTTATCTGCTCCAATGATGGAAATTCCAAGTCTCTGTTTTCTATAATGCATAAGATCTTTGACCCCTGATACCTGCCTTCTTACATGTATTCTACTCAGACCTGTAATTTTTTGTTAGCCTTCTTTAATGAAAAAAATCTGCTCCCATTCACCAGCAATTACATATGACCGCCTTGCCTCCCCACTTCCCTCAGCCCCTCCCGGTAGCCAGTCATTTTTGCTACTTCCTACTGCTCACTTCCCGCGGAGAATTTCTGACCTCATTCAAAAATCCACCAGGGCCTCTACCTGTTCTCTTGACCCCTCCCACGGCTCTGGTCAAAGCCTGTCTTACCTCCCTCCTCCCCTTCATTGCTTCAGTATTCATTCCTCACTCTCTTCTGGTATTGTTCCTTCACTTTTTCCCAAAAACTGCATCACAATATCCCCGATTCTGAAAAAACCTGGTTCTGATCACCTTTAATAATCTTGGTAAGAACTTTCTAATCTTCCCTTTATCTCTAAAATACTTGAAAAATTGTGTCTGTCAACTCCACACCCTCTTACCCTCAACAGCCTTTATGAGCCTTTTCCAGTCTGGTTCGCCCCTCTCATAGTACTGGAAACTGCCTATACAAAATATCAAAAGATTTCCCTTAGCTGCGACTCTGGACTCCTCTCCATCCTCATCCTTCTAGATCTCAGTGCGGCCTTTGTTACCATTTCTCACCCCATTCTCCTCAATAGATTATCACTCTCTTGGCATCTCTCACATTTCCTCTTGAAGCTGGTTCCGCTCATATCTCTGTGACCGCACTCAGTTTATTCAGCTCAAATCTTTCACTTCGCACCCTTCCCTGTCATGGTGTTCCTCAAGGCTCAGTTCTTGGCCCCTCACTCTTCAATCACCTACCTTCTTCCCTTTTGGTAGTATTTTCCTCGGAAATTCAACATTCATTTTCACTGTCATGCGGATGACAACCCAGCTTTTTTTTATCCAGTAAACCCACTTCCTCACTCTCCCCTTCTCCTTACTACTAACTGCCTACTTGAAATTAAAGACTGGTTCACCTCAAACATCCTTAAACTTATTATAAAAAAACAGAACTCCTTCTCGTTGCCACTAAATCCACCCTATCCAAAAATCAAATGTCTCTCACTACCCATTGACAACTCCTTAGTCTCCCCCTCCCCTCAGGTCAAGAGTCTGGGTGTCATCCCGTCACTCCCTCCTTCAGACTCCATAAATAAAATTACCAGGTCTGCATACTTCCAGTCATTCAGACTGTTCCTCCTCACACTCATACTGCCTCTGTCCTTAAAACCTCATCACCTCCGTATTGAAATATAGCAATTCTCTTCTTTTAGGCCACCCTCCTCTCCATAAACTTCAACTTCTTCAGAACTCAACATTTCATCACCAGAACCTTCCATCATAATATTTCCCTGTTCTTCACCCTCCATTGGCTCCCAGTTCAATTCATTTAAATCACTTCTCTATACTTTGTCATCCGTGGGGATCTGTCAGACCTCCTTCACAGCAACCTCTCCTTAGATCCTCCTCCTCCATCCCACCTCACTACCCCCAACTCACTTGTCACCATAAGCCTTCTGCAGTATTGACTCACTAGGTCGACCTTAGTTATTTCTCCCCAGATTAAAACCCATCTCAAAACAGCTCGCTTATCTGTGAATACACTGCTCTTTTTCCTATCCATAATTGTTTTTTTTTTTTATGTTCCTGTATTTGTATTTTTGTATTTTTCATCTCTTTTATTATTTATCTTTTGTATTATTTGTAAAGTGACCTTGAGTGTCAAGAAAGGCGCTGCTCAATAAAATGTATTATTATTATTATTATTATTATTGTTAGTTCTTTCTTTGTTCAGTCAGCCATAAATACTCTCCCTGTGCAGTTCCTCATTGCTGGTTTCTCGTCATTCCCCATCTTTCCCTGGCTCCTCATTCACGTTTGCCATGATGTCTGCATGGTTCTGGTTTGTTTTGCTCTTTTTTAAGTTTTGTTTTTGGATTCCTGCCTCTGTTACCTGTGATTCCTCCATTAAACTCCAAGAACTCATCTCTGCCTCTTTGCCTCTGCATTTGGGTCCTCAAAACCTCAACCATACCCTGACACTAACTAACTATTAGCTAAATGTTAACTTTTAAATAAGGTTTTTGTTAAATTAAAATAATTATGTGTTTTAAATGCTGATTGAATCACAGAAGTAAAACACTAACAAGTGATTATTACTGAAACTGCAGACCAAAAACAACACAGACCCACAGAATATTTTAGGAGTTTTTGCACAGCTGCTATAGTCTTTTCAGTCACTGTGTGGTCGAGCACAGAAGTAAACGGCAGAGTCCTCTGTAGACAGACTGGAAATCTGCAGGAACTGAGTGCTGCTGGAAACATCTTGAGTGAAGCTGAAACGGCTTTTAAAGGAGTCAGCATAAGTTGGGACAGCTGTATCTGTGTTTATCCACCCGATCCACTCAAGACTTTTCCCATGTTTCTGTCTAATCCAGTTTATGGGATAAGAAGTCATCTCGTAACCTGATGTGACACATGAAATCCTTACAGTTTCTCCTGGTCTTTTTACCTCATCAGGAGACTGCTGCAATGTGATATCACCCCAAACACCTGGACGAAAAAAAGAACAATGATAAAAAATATATATATATATATATATATATATATATATATATATATATATATATATATATATATTTTTATTTTTATATATTATATATATATTTGTTTTCATTTTGCGCTGTTCTCAGCAAAAAAGGCTGTTCATCCTGTGGTTTTGCTCTATAACCGTAGGAAAAAGTTTTATAGTGCCTCCCCTGCAGGTCTAAAAGTAGGAAATGTAAATGAAAAGTGATTACTTTCGAGCGGATAAGAGGTAGGTAGGTCCAGGCCCAGGGAGTGATTAGCTCTTTGTTGATACGAGCTTTTCTTAACAACATACGCTGCAATTTGGCCGTTTGAAGCTCACCGGTGGTTTGCCCAGCAATGCCCGGCCCAGGCTCTTGGCAGATTCCTTGTCATCAAACATTTGTTCGAAACAGAACCCCCCGTCCATTCAGTCAAAGCAGTCGCCTTATCCGAAAGCTGGTCCAATCTGCCGTCCAAAACCGTAGTACCTGCTATGACCCATTAAATGGCCGTAGGGGTCTTCAGATGCTAACGGGGAAAATATTTCGCGTCAGCCGGGTGCACCAGCTTATCAACAGCACGGCAGAGCGCAGAAATATTTTTGCACAGGGAACAATCCTATAAGGGTTAAATTAAAAAGTGATGACTAATTAGCTTGGCTTGACAAGGTCTTCAGATGTTAACAAGTAACATTTCTATGTTAAAAATGTTTCAATAAAAAATTAGACATCATCAGCACAGCAGGGCTTCAGAGAAATTATTTTTGCATAGAACCAAATCCTATAAGGGTTAAATTATGAATGCTCTCAAAAGTTGTTTGATGAAATCATAACTTATCCACCTGTAATATCCATTAAAAGCGGTTGTTGCGAGTTAAGGTCACTGTCACCAAAATTTTGAATTGTTAAAACTCTAATTCAAATAGTATTCATATTATTATTTTTATCCTTTAATTTGCGATCTAATTTTGAGTGTTTAGTTTCTTTTTCTCATGTTTTATAGTCCTAGTGGTTTAATTATTAATATCCAGTCTTCCAGGCTTATTTACTCTCAAAACACCTTTCATGCATATGGCAGCATTAGAAAATTCTATCTACTATTATCTTACTCCGTGGCAAAAATGGAAAAGCCACATATTGGCTATTGGCTTGTATAGCATCTGTACTATGATAGAAAGAATTTTTGTTGTTTGTTTGGAGGAATTTTGATTTGATCCATACAGCACATCAATATAATGTATCATGGAGGCTAGAAGTCAGAATAAATTAATATTTGTTATATCTACATAAAACATTGTTAATTTGACAGGCTATATTTTCTCAGTTACCTAACTCTACATACATTCGAATGATTTATTCTTTTTGATTTCAAATCCATTTTAATTTGATTGCCAAATTGGCTTGGTCAAAATTGTTAGTAGTAAAAGAATGAAAGAAAACCCACAATGGTCACAGAAATAACTTGACAATGACAAAAGTAATAATAAATAAAAATTCTACGAAAGTTAGCAAATGAAAGTCACACATTGCTTATCCATCTTGGTCCAACGGAATGATTTAATAAAACAGCAACTTATCAAACAGGCCAGGGCAAAAAGGGTGGTATTCTTAATTTTATATTTTGTTGCACAACCTTTTGTGGCAATGACTGCACTCCAGTGATTCCTTAAACCAGCGGTAACCTATAAACATCAGTGGGGTCTGAATAAGGAAAATTAACAACCAGTAAAAGTCTGGAGTCTTGGATAATGATAGAGCAATATCTGTGATTGAGCGGTGGGCTTTAAGGACTGACCTGCAAGGCTTTAAAACTGGCTTTTTTTTTAAATGTCTTCTCCTTCTTTCCCCTCAGTGGGGTTGCTTCAAAGCTGCTGGATGCTGTTCAAGTATTTGCACTGGAAGCTATTATGAGACAAAGGTTTGCTGCCTGAGTCTGTTTTCAAATGATGGTTCAAGCTAATCACTGTGTTGTTTTCTTACACGTTGCCACCAGTTTTGCCTGCTGTGTGTCTAAGAGAAGCTAGAAACAGAACCCCTCATTGACACAACTCATTGACTAATTTGTACGTGTAACCTAGTGCGGACTCTCTGGATGGCTTTACCATACAAACAGGAGAAAAGAGGTGCACATGACGTTTAGACATTGTTGTCGGACGACACACAGTCAATTATTAATGTTTTAAACCAGGTTGGCTTGAATCTGGATTAGCCAGCAGGATCCGGACCCTGGTCCGCTAATCTGCAACCTCTGTCTTAAACTGTCAGTGAGATTTCTGCTCCTCTCAGTTGGTATTTAGCTACATCTCCCCAGGAATAGTAATGTTGTCTGCAGGTTGGAACGGTGCCTTTTTGAAACACCTTTTTTTGGCTCCTTCCAAAGAAAGGATTTTGGTCAGGATTCATAGAGGGTCACTTCAAAATAGTCCATGTTTTGCTCTTATCAGTTATTGGGTTTTCTGTGTGTTTTGGTTCATCATTCTGTTGAGGACACATCATCGGCAACTGAGACAAAGCTTTCTGACAGTGAACAGCACAATTCTCTCTACAATCTCTTGATTGTTCATTTGAGGTTCATTTCACTGAACCCTGGCCCAAACAACCACAGATGGTGCATTCTGACACAGATTTTCCTTGAGCTTGAGTTTTATCTTTAATATCTATAGAAGTTTTTTTGTGGGCTCTCTCATTACTGTTAATGTTATGTTTTTTTTTTTTTTAATTTGTCATCTATTTCCCCCCTGCAGCCGCTTTGTAAATTCTTTTTTCAGTGCTTACAATTTAAAACCCAATCAAATGTAAATTTAGAGTTGGGTAATGTAATGTAAAGGTGGCTATACAAATAACACATTGTGAAGATTTCTTTTAATTTTACAATAAATATTTTCTAGATTGTATTTTGGCCATATTGTTGAGTATTGCGTATTCAAGTAAATAAATATATACATATAACCTGTTACAAAACACTAGTACAGATTCTCTAATACACATCTGTTGAGGATGACAAACTGTTGGCAGGATGTTGAAAAACAGGAAATTACCAACAACCACATTAGTTATTGTGTGCTGATGTAACTCCTGTTTTCTGCTCTGTGAGTTTTTGTACAGCCTCTCTGCTTCCATTAACCACTGTGAGTATCTGGGGCACAGTAATAAACAGCAGAGTCCTCTGGTTTCATGGAGGACAGTCTCAGATGTATCACCTTTTTATTAATGTCCCTGGTGATTTTCTATACGTCCTTGGAACCTGCTGGCATAGTGCCTTGCTTCCACCACTCCAAATAACACCCATCCATTCCAGTGCTTTTCCTGTAGGTTGTCTGATCCAGTGCTGTGCCAGTAGCTAGTGACAGAATAAGAGACCTGACAGCTGATGGTCAGAGTCTGACCAGGCTGCACAGACATAGAGGCTGGTTGAGTCAGCTGCTCACACTTCACATCTGTAGAAGAAAACATCAAATTAAAGCATACTGTACTATACGTACTTGTTAGGTTACTTTTCAGTACAATGTGTGTCTCAATAAAACCCACAGGAACCAGCAGCCAGCAGCAGCAGAGCTATAGAGAACATGTTGGTGTTGAAGATGATCCAATGAGAGCTTCTCTATGACTGTGTGACTGACAATAACATGATATAGCATAATATTTAATTTGCCTAATGACAGCCCAGCCAATCACAATAGGCTGCTGTGCTCTAAAGAGCAGGGAACTTTTTTTTTTTTTTAAACAGGATACATTTTTAATTCATGTATTTTTTGGATTCTCTTAAAATTCAAGAAATAAAAAAATAAGTAAAAAAAATAATTGTAAACACAGGATTTCTTGTAGTAAAAACACAAGTAAAACCTATTGATTTATATTTTTTTACTTAAATACAATATTGAATTAGTGTTAATATATCATCACTTGAATTTGAGTGCAAGTGGTACGAACAGAAGGTTGTCCCTATTATATGAAGAAGCAGCTGCCACATTTATGAATTAAGTTTGATGCTTTTTAATAAATATTAATGTATAATCTTATAACAAAATCTTTTCTGAGAGTTTACTATGCTTTGGGTTTCACAGGTGAAAATACAAAAGAGCACCATTTTTTTTAGAACTAAAACATTTGAAATTTATAATAACTGAATATTATTGTAAATAGCTGTTACGAACCTCCATCTCTGAATATCATAGTTTTACTAATGTAAGTATCATTCTCACACATTAAACAAACAAAAAAACAAAATGTAAAACAATCATGAAATGCACTCAAACAATATTAAACAGTCAATGACAACAGAAATCCTTCTAGATTTTATAAGCAATAAGTAGATGTGTATAAGGTTATGTATGTAGCTCTGCTGTATGGTTTTGTTAATGTGGGTCCATGGCACAGAAATACAGGGTCTAATCTTCAAAAATTTTGGGCATGCAATAAGTGGATGTGTTGTGAGTAACTTTCAAAAAGGTCCAGTTTCACCCATTAAATGGAGCAGATTGATTCTGATTGTGGCTGTTTGAGAGTGGCCATAAAACAAAGACAATGTTTTAAGCCTACTGTAGGGGATAATAGAAAATAATTATTTCATTATTAATTTATTACTAAGGCAAGACATTTTTTTTTATATTCCAAAATTGTTTTTTCTTCTTGTTTGTTTGTTTTGTCCAAATTGCTGGATCCCAAAAGCATATTTAATAATATTTTAATTTTTGGAAATTCTAAAAGAAAAAAAAAAAGAACTGATCAATAAATGAAATTCTAATATATATGTTATGCCTTCAACAATGGCTGGTAACTTAGCTCAGAAAGTAGCACAACTACCATGTATTATATCCTATTTTGATCTAATTTTGTCTAGTTTTTGAAGGTTACTGGAACCAACAAGCCTTTAAAAGTAAAACACCCTGTAAAATGAAAGCAGACAATTGCTTTTAATAAAATTCTTCTCTTGGGAGATTTGAATATGTCACTTTAATTCAGACAACCAGTGGTTTCCAAAGTGGGGGCACTGCCATACAAGAAATATAGTGTCATCAGAATTCATCCTTTTTCAGTCATGAGTTTATGACACAGAGCAAATATGTAATTGATTTCTTTTTACTTTAAATTTGCTAGAAAAACAATTGCAACTGCCAACATCTAACAGCACAAATTCATATGTGAAAATACTCAGCAGCAAAAATTCAAGAGCTAAAAATTTGGTTGCTAAGATTAATCTGTGGAAATTTAGCGGCCAAAAACATGAGTTACCATTCTGATGTCTTAAACCATAGCAATTAGCACTAGATGCAGACTATTGGTTTTGAGATTATCGGACTACATACATTTAATCACATGACACACCAGTTATTTACAGTGGGTAGTAGAGAGAGGAGTTAGCTTTAGGGTGGACTGGCTGTCGTCAGATTTTCTTTTTTTTTTAATGTGACATTTTCTTGCGTGTGAAAACTAGAGGCAAGCATCTATGATGTTGAAGACAAAGAACACAAGATGAAGGAAACTCCACATTTTTTTTATATTGGACAAATTCATTTTGCAGCTTACTATCCAAAAACAAGGTTGTCAACCAACTCTGTGCTGATGATTAAAAGTATACTATTTTATGTGATTATCAATGCTATATTTTACTGCTTTTCTACCACGGTTCTTAAACAACACTGCCCTGCAAATTTTTAGATGTTTTGCCAGATTTCAATTGGTGGCTGACTGACAGGCTTTGTTGACCTGCAATCATCTGAATCAGATACGTTAAATCAGTTAAACATCTATAAGAGAGTTCTTGATTCACGGTTCTTGAAGTGTGCACCCAGCTCTGCTTCAACACACCTGGGACAAAAATTTAGGTTATTAATAATTAGGTCTAAGGAGAACTTAACTAAATATTCGAAAAGTAATTTAATGATTTATTTCAAGTGTGTGGGAGCAGAAACACATTCAAAAAAGTATCAGGACCTCAAGGAATTGGAGGCCCCCTCTAAAGCAGACAGAGTGCATATGTTGGCAGAAGGTTAAAAAAACAGGAAACTCCTGTTTTCTGCTCTGAGTTTTTGTACAGCCTCTCTGCTTTCATTAACCACAGTGTTTCTCTGGCACAGTAATAAACAGCAGAGTCCTCTGGTTTCATGGAGGACAATCTCAGGTTCACCATGTTTTTATTGGTGTCCCTGTTGATTTCTATACGTCCTTGGAAGCTGCTAGCATATACCTTGCCTCCATTATGCCAAATAACACCCATCCATTCCGGTTCTTTTCCTGTAAGTTGTCTGATCCAGCCTGTGTGATGGCTAGTGACAGAATAAGAGACCTGACAGCTGATGGTCAGAGTCTGACCAGGCTGCACAGACATAGAGGCCGGTTGAGTCAGCTGCTCACACCTCACATCTGCAGGAGACAACATCAGGTTAAACACAGTATACTATCATTACTTTTGTAGGTATTAGTATTATATGTGCCTCAATAAAACCCACAGGATCTAGCAGCCAGTAGCAGCAGCAGCAGAGCTATAGAGAACATGTTGATGTTGAAGATGATCCAATGAGAGCTTCTCTGTGACTGACAATAACATGATATAGCATGATATTTAATTTGCCTACTGACAGTCAAGCCAATCATAAATAGCATGCTTGTAAGACCACAAAATGAAACCTCTTTCTTCAAACAGGATACAGCTTATTTAAGTTTACATATCAAAACTCTAAATACATGTTATTTTTCTGCAAATTACCTTTAAAAAACGTGAAGTAAAAAAAAAATTAAATTATAATCACAGAGTTACCTTTTTACCTAAATATAATCATAAAACCTGTTAATATATAATTAATGATTTTCCAAAATAAACATTTTCTAGTGTTAGTTATTTAATCTAATGAATATTTCTATCTCAGGTATCTTAATGGTGTATTCAGAAAGATATTGCTTTTAATATAATAGTTAAATATCAATTATTAAAATATAACTTTTAATAATTGAGTTTGATGCCTTAAATAACATCTTTAAAATGTTCTTTTAAGATGATCAACAAACATTGCCAGTTTGTCTATTGTCCCTCTGCATTGACTTAGTGATTTCTTTTTATCATTTTATTTTACATTTAAATTATCTTATTATGAATATGTTTTTGTAAGTTTGGTCTTATTTTATTTATTTATGTATTTATTTATTTATTTATTTATTTTTTTTTGGGGTAAAGAAGATAAAGTGAACAAAGGTCAAATTAAACACAAATACACTAGATATTAAAGTCTCAGATTTTTGTTGGTCCAAGTTGACATTGGGTTTAGAATAAATACAAGCATTACTATATCAGAAAACATATAGCAGCATAATGATACTGATCATTAACAACATCAACAATGAGAAAATAATTTGACAATTCATAAAGAATAAAATCCTGTTCCTTCAATAAAATTGAATGAATTACATGCTAGAATGGAGTATATGTTTTTCTTTGCTTCTGGTGAATATTTGTTCTTTTATATTTTAATTTTTTTGTTTTTAAAAACACTAACATTAGACACATTCTTAATATATGTGCACACAAAAGGGTGTGTGGTGGTGGTAGGGAGTGATATAAAATGAAAAGTCTGACAAAAAAATCAAAAACAATATTTTTATTTTCAGTTTATCTTGGCAGTCATAAAAAAAAATTTGTCTTGCAAACAACTGTGGCTATAATTTGCTCACATTTGTAGGTTTTGTCCACCCTTTTGCTGTAGTGACTTTAGAAAATGAGGTTCCTTCTTTGTCTTTAACATCAAAAGAATATTGCATCATAAGTCAGTCCTCTTCAATGCTGTTTAATCAGTTCAGTATACTAGGATTTGTATCTATTTAGTCTGTCTTTTGCTGGCCTCCAGTTAAATCAAATTTAGAAAAGACTGAAAGTTAATAAACTCTAAATAACTCTAAATGACCTCTAATAATTCTGCATTTCTCACTTAAGAAGCTGCATTGGACCTGACAACCTCAGGTCACATAATTATAGAGGGCATTTGTCCTTAACTTGTTTAAAACAGGCTTCTCACTGATTTGATATGGATCGTAGCTCTTTTAAACGTCTAAAAGAGTGTTTTATATCTTCTCTGTTGCTGCATGCCTGCGCTGTTTATGAGATTGCTGTGGACTCAAAGGCACAATGCAGGTGAATATCTACTGTCGCCACATGCTCATCCAGGAGAAGTGTGTTCTGCAAAGTTATGACTCAATGTAGTCATTTAGTTTTCCTTAGAGCAATCTGACGGCATGATCTGGTTGAATTGTCTCTGTAAAGTTCCTTCAGGTGACATGTGTTGGGAATCAGAGCTATATAAATAAACTAAACTGAATTGAAATAAAAAAAATGCGCACCAACTGTACACAGATCCTCTTTAAAGATGAGAACAAAAAATCTTACAATAAATTAGATGTATTTCTACATAGAATTTTTCATTTTGTCCTTAAAAAGTTAATTTTAGCTGACTGTAACAATTTTCAGTTTTTGAAAAAATTCATAGGATTCCACAGAATGTCCAGTTTATTTCCACATGAACCTTGTCATAATAAGCCCATTGGAAAAAAATAAAATACTTTTTGTAATTTCATTGCTAGTATTCTTCTGTATTATGCTGTTATTATAGTTTTTTTATTAGATGGTTAATCTCTATGTATGTTGATATGAATTAATAAAAATTAGCTATTTATTTTAACTCTTAATTCGAGATGTCTTTATTTAGTCTCAAACCCAAAACCAAACTCTGATTTGGTTTATGCAATTGATTTCTTTTAGCAGCAAATTACAGTTGTTAAAGGTTTGATATTAAGAACAGATGCTTTGAGAAAAAAAAAAAAAACTCTCCTGTAAAAAATGTTTATGTATTTGGATTCACACTAAATGTAGTGATTCAAATACCACTGTAGAAAAACCTAGAAATATGATTGTGTCTTCTGTTGAAACACCTGTTGCCAAAAAATAATAAACAGGAAGCCATAAACCACACCATTATTTGTTGTTTTTGTGCTGAGTATTTCTGTACTATCATTATTCACATTTTGTGCTGTGAGCAGTTTTTGTACATCTCCTGCAGTCACTTTAACCACTGTGCGGTCTAGCACAATAATAAACAGCAGAATCCTCTGCTTTCAGGTTTGACAGTTTTAGATACACCATGCTGTTGCTGTTGTCTCTGGTGATTTCTATACGTCCATCAACACTGCTGGCATATATTGTTTTACTTGCATCATTCCAGATAACACCCATCCATTCCAGTGATTTTCCTGCTGGTTGTCTGATCCAATGCATTCCATAACGACTGAAATCAAATCCAGATCCTCTACAGGAAAGGCTGAGAACTTCTTGAGGGTTTTTCACCACAGAGGTGGAAGGAATGGACTCCAGGGCCTGGCCGCTAGAACCTGACAAAGAATAATGAATAAATAGACATGAATTCAATAAATGACTAATAAAATTACAGATCTAATCACTTACAAGGCAGACAGATCACTGTCAGCAGAACAGACAGTCTGACCATCATCTTGATTGTAAATGTGTAAATGAAGCTTTTCCCTTTAATAAAGAAGGCAGGCATAGAGGGGGAGGCCTTAAATCTGACATTTGCATTTCTATTGAAGTTGAAGAAGCAAAAATCTCCAAACTTTTTCTGTGCAACAAGGTTTTTTTTTTTTCCTGGTCTCTTTTGAATATTTATTATTTCAATATCATGGATTTATTAATTTGACAGCCAAAAAATGTATTTAACATAGTGAATTATTGCCAAAGCATTAAGAGGAGAATTCTACATAAATGTTTTACAACACTTTTATGTTTCCACAATTAAACTAATTTACTCATTTTTTTTTATGTTATATCAAGAACACTCAAAGGAAAACAAAATTTAGTGTTAAATATTTATACTGCCAAAGGGATTTTGACATTTTTTATATATTTTGCTACTTTAGTTGACTAAACTGACCAAATGTAGTTTTAACAGATGCAGTGAATGTAATTCAGTTTTGTCAGATTTTGTCAGATAACCTTAACAAATGAAACAAGTTTTTACTGAGTTCCATTCTACATTGAAGAAGAAAGAGAAATGGCCTTGATTCTATTTGTTGTGTTAAAGCTCCCCCGCTGGTGGCTTCGTGCTACAGCTGTTTAAACTTGGTGTTTTGGTCAGCTCTATGTTTTGTCTCTGTCTTTGTCCTGTTGTTCTGCACATAATACACTGCCAAGTCTTTTTGCTATGGACTTCTTCCATTCGGAGTCACTATATTGTTGGAAGAATACACTTTAATATTCAACTATTATTTGCTGAAATCTTCTTGACTGGTGTGTGTTTATTATATGTGCAATTTGCAAAATTTCTTTCCCTTCAGGTGATCTGATCTTTAGTTATGATATCTGGTCATAGAATAAGAGAACTTGCAGCTAATGGTCATATGTTGACCTGACTTTATAGTCAAAAATGCTGACTGTCATTAAATTGGCATATTCTTTTGAAGATGGGTAGATGGGATATTAAAGGAGGATTAAATGCATTTTTGTCGAAGTCATATGCTAGCATCTTATTTTTCCCATACTGTTTAATTAATTTTATATCAAATTTTTCTATCTTAGGCTTAATTTTAGATATTTTTTTTTTATGTTTTTTTATTAATAACATTTTAAAGGGTTACCATGTACAACTTGTTGATTCATGATTGATATTTCTTACAGTAAAAAACAAATAAAACAGACTTCTATTCAAATGACCCCAAATGACCCCGATTCAACCCACCTCCATCCCCTTCTCCACCATCGTAGCTAAAGCTTTATCAGTATGTCTTTTCCTCCTGGACTCTTACTGTGTTCCTTGTCTCATCTCAACCGGTCCGGCCAGAAGGCCGCCATGTGTTGAGCCTAGTTTCTGCCAGTGGTTTCTTCCAGGGGTTTTTCCTCTCCAATGTTGCTTCAGGCTTACTTATCATGGACATGTTTACTCAACCTGTGTTATCGAAGCTGGACTTCCATCTTCCATGTCCCAGAGTGCATCACTCCTGGGACGCTGAAAGTAATCTAATATATAAAAATGCTGGACTTCATATAAGCTCAAGAACTGCACAGATCACCGCCGCTCAGAGTTATCCAAAATTCACATATTCAGTTTTTTACTTAATTGGAAAACAAACTAACAGACAAACCAACAGTGTTGAAAACATAACCTCGCCAGCAGGGATTAACAAAGGAGCAGTGCAAAAGGTTTTTAAGTCAATTGAGACTCTTTCTCCATACAGTATCATTTTGTTATAATAATTTCATAGTGCATCTGTAGTTTTTGCATTTCATCATACATCTTCCAAAATGTAAACCATATTATTGTTCTTGTGTGCTGCATTTAAGTATTACTATTGTTTATTGGTGCTATTTTTTGTGTCATATATATTAATATCAAAAATGCAATTAGGGGAAATTTATAAAAAAAAAAGTTTTGTTAACTACTTAAGTCAGTTTTCTCTGCTCAGCCTGCAGTATGTTTGTCACTAAAATGTGATAGATCATAAAATTGGTGAAGAACATTAATAGATTTTCTAGGTTTTTTTTAACCTTCACAACATTAAAATCCTTATGGAAGATTGTATTAATTTCAACACAAAACATTTTACTACAGAAGAAGTCAGGTCATATTCAAAATTCAATCTTCTGAAAGTTCTTTAAATATGAAATTATTACATACTGTTCAATAAATTATAAGTGAGAGTAATTCATTTGAATGTGCTTTACTGGAGGCATTCATGTTTGGCAAAGAGCACTACTGCCACCTACTGGTTTGTGACGTCACGGTTGGGTATCGGCTGTTGATCAAGTGTTTGTCACAATGCGCAATTATCCAAATCATCTTGAAAACATTCTTCTTTCAAATGTTGGCTGCATATTATGTGTTTTTTCTCTGGCCAGAAGTTCGATTGCAAATCCTCCCAGTTCAAGTTGGCAATCCAAAGAGGAAACCGTGGTGGATCATGAATTGGAAAAGTGAAATAACTCACAACATCCAACTGCCATTCATTTGTAATTTTAACTATAGCCATCGGCGTCGCCAGACCCCATTTACTGGGGCACGTGCCCCAGTATAAATCTCATGAATATTTGCAACAGTGATACGTTTTTTTAATGCATCAACTTAGATAATTCCAACGGAAGGAGACGTATATTTCTACTCAAATGCGCAGCAAGTGTGTTGGTAACTCCAAATTGAGGATGTATTAGCGCCCCCACGTCAGCGCATGTCACTGCATGAACTGCAGGTAAACTAACACGCTGCTCTCAGCTTTGAGGTTGAATTGGGACACTGTCGCGGTACGACGCATTTTAGTTCTAGTAACGTTTTACCTGTCAATTTTATTATTTTCCCAGTAAAGAAACCACATGATTTATAGGCTACTAACTGAAAATTACTGCATTGGTTTGCTAGATGGATCAGGAAATTCCTCACACGAAGCAGAGACAGGGAAGCAGTAACCCCAGGCTCACACCGACTCCGGTCTTACCGTTGCGGTGCGGTGGGTGCGGGCGCCGCGAGTGATTCCAAGCCACAAAGACGAACCTTCACCGCCGCTGAGCTGTCCGCCGCGTTACTCGACACCCAGCCGCAAGGCGAAAAATTCCGCAGCAGGTTATCCTGCGTACGCCGGAGCCCTCCACGCAGAACAGCCTCGCAGGCGTCATCCTGTTCGGGGCCGGGTGAAGTTATCGCTAAAGTGAAGTTACGCGGAACTCGGGGCGGAACCCTACAATCTCCGACCTGTTGCCGGAGTCGCGCATATTTCACCGCGACCGTAGTCAAAAGCGGCGGTGTGAGAGGGTGTGCGAGTTATGGGCCCGGCCGGTCGGGTAAACCGTGACCGGAGCCAGTGTGAGCAAGGGGTAAAGCAAGATGAGCGAGAGGGAGGTAAGGTCCCGTGATGAATTAGTGATTTAAGCTAAGTTACCTTAGGAACGTTATACGCAATATGATAGATATTTACATAATTATAGATTTACGTTTTTTTATGTTTGCTGTAGAGAATGAGAATGAAGGTGCTGGAGTAGGAAAGGGAGGAGGAGGCGAGAGGGAAGGTGATGAGGGAGCAACAACCAGCGTCCAAAAACAAGAAGGAGACATTAGTGACTTAGGGGGAAAGCATGATGGTCCTAGACAAGTGAAGTTGTCCCACCATCTCCAAATTTGGAGTAAAAAAACGTTCATTTAATTCAAAATGGTTTGATAGCTTTTCCTGGTTGAAAAAGAAATCCTTGTCATCAAGGATATGCAGTGTGTTTTCAACTTGCTTGATAACATCATATTCCCAACACTAACGCAGGTCATCCAGATCTCCCTCACAATCACAATCAACAGCTGGAGTTGTGAAAGGTCATTCAGTGTGTTGAGAAGGCTCCACACCCGGCTGAGGTGCACAATGGGACAAGACAGGCTCCATCATCTTGCTAGATGAAAAGGAAGAACTTTCTAAGCTGAGTCACAGTCTAGTGATTGACCGCTTTGCAAAAATGAAAAATAGGAGGTACACTTTAATGCTCAAAAAATAAAAGAAAAACTTAGTTCGGGATGAGTTAAAATTTCCCCCGAACTAAAACTCTGAAACCTAGAAATTAATGATTACTTCAGAATGTGTATAAGGAACTTTTTATTTGTCAAAGTTGTTGATGTCTTATTTTTTATAGCTGCAATGTTGAAAATGGTCATGTTTGTTAAAACAAATATGCTCTTACACTCATTAATATCTCAACTGGTAATTTTGGTAGGAATGTATCAGGGTTGGGCAGTGTGCTTGTCTGTATTTGTGTATGGAAGGAGGGGCATATGCGGTAGGGGGCCAGTGCCCCAGTAAAGCTTTGTGCCTAGCAACGCCCCTGACTATAGCTCTTGCAAATTTCATTGATGTAGTCTTCTGGAAATCTTAAATAATTGTTATTATTGACTGGGAGAAGCATTACGTTCCCCGAGCTTCAGTTGCAAGCCATTCCAGTCCTTTTCCAGAAGCCTGTCTGATCCAGGCCATCCAGTAGCTGCTGAATGAGAGTCCTGATGTTGTACAGGTCAGTTTGTGGGATTCTCCTGGTCTTTTAATCGCTGGTTCAGACTGGGTCAGAGTCTGGCAATAAACACCTGTACTGTAAATATAATTACCATGATTTATGAGTGAAGAAGCCTTGCTGTGTTTGAAAAAATTAACAATAAGTGGATATCTCCACCTTCCCAGCAGATAGCTAGAAGCAGCAGCCCTGTCCTGTAACCCATCATGCTGATGTCTGTTCAGTCAGGATCAAGTGTGTCATTAGTAGAGGTAGAGGACATCTGGGTTTGCATAAACACCTCCTCACTCTGGAAGGAGAACCTCCCTTATTTTTTATGTTGTTATAATCTTATTGTATTTTTATAAGTTTTGATTGGATCTCAAGTTAAATGATAATAAATATACTGTATAAGACAATTTAGATTTATTTTTGCACTTTGAGAAGCACATTTATTAAGTTGCTCTGTTCTGTGCTTTTATTGTCTAACTAGTTTTTATAACTTGAGTCACTGTAGTTCTGATATGAAGACGTAGACAGCAGTCATCTGTGATGAGACTGAGGATTTGATGGAAACATATTGAGAGAAGCTCTGAAAGGAGCTTACAAGAGTAACTAAAATGTTTATCTGTTTATTTATCCAATCCAGTCAAGACTTTTCAAAGTCTTCTGTCTGATCCAGTTCATACTTCAGTCTGTCATCTTTCAACATGATGTAAACCATGAAATTCTCAGTTTTCCTAATCTTTTAACATCAAATGGAGGATGCTTTAGTTTACTCCACATTAAACAAATATAGATTGTTTCATCTCGAGAATTATTTTTGGGCAATAAAAATATTAACAACAGTTGTTATTACAGTAGTATAAATAACAAAAACAAAAACAACTATTTCATCATTGATGGTGGGTGCTCTCTTTCTCAGTCACTAGCTCCAGCTTCTCATTTGCCAGTGTCAGATGCCCAGTTACTGGAGCCAGCCTATCAGTGGCATCAGAATAGATATAGCCTCCTGTGCCAAAGGAAGTCACTGCTGAATGCAGAATATTCTGAAGTTTGGCACCAATACCATGCCTTACCAGCTACAGTATTATATAATTAAACCCTAAAGAAGCTTTAAACATTCAGAGAAAACAATCATAAAAGGTTAGGAATCAATTCTATAAAGGTTATTGATTTCTGTTTTATCAAATAATTTTCCTATTATTATTATTATTATTATTACTATTATTATTCATACATTTTATTCAACACACATGTATACTATTATTATTAATATTATTATATTATATATTATTATTATTATTATTATTATTATTATTATTATTATTATTATTATTATTATTACATATAACATAATATGAAAAAGTAAATATTCATAAAATTATTCTTAAAAGAACAATGCCAGCAGTCATTTGATGGAAAGCAGAAGTCTTTGTGATCACATTGTTTGTCATCTGTAATAGTTTTTGTGCAGCTGCTCCACTGCTTTCAGTCAACGTGTCACTCCGAGCACAGAAGTAAACAGCAGAATCCTCTGCTGTCAGGCTCCTGATCTCGAGGTATTGGGTGCTGCTGGGGACATTTTCAGTCATAGTGAAACGGCCTTGAAAGGAGCTTCCATAGATTGCTGAGTTTCTACCAGCATTCATCCTCCCAACCCATTCCAGAGCTTTTCCTGGTTTCTGTTTAATCCAGTGAATGTAGTAGCTTGTCATAACAAAACCAGACATGACACAAGACATTTTTAATGTCTCTCCGGGTCTTCTTGCCTCAGAAGGAGTTTGCTCCAGTTTAATCTCACAGACGATTCCTATAAGATAAAATATTTGAGTCAGTAAACCTTAAATCCCCTAATAAATATTGAAAAGACACATCAAATTCTCACCATTAAAACAAATTATTGAAAGCAAACTCAAAATGACTGTTCTCTCCATTCTATAAAAAAAACATTAATTTAAGGCTTTTAAAATATTGAAAAGTTCTGAAAGTTTACAGAGAGAAGTTGTCGTCAGGAGGTCGATTGTGTTGCTTTATAGAAGGAAGAGCTGGCGTACAGTAGACCCTCCTCCACCCTGCTTATCTAGGTAAATTTAGAACTGGTGATTGGAGCCTAGAGCCGGTCAGAGTTGGGTAAAAGTCGCACAGAGTATAAAAGCTGCAGACATTGTGATGGGTGGCACAAACTTTGCACAGATTCTATAGGCCTCATACATAAACAATGAGGGGAAATGGGCCTTCTAATGATTGTATGGTATCGTATCTTGCCTTATTAAGGTGATGGTTTTCACTGCTCCTTCTTCATGATCATTTTCCTACGTTATAAATAAACAATTTAACCAGGTTTTATTGACACAGCTTAAAGAAATGTTCCAAATGTTTTCTATCAAATTATTCCAGGCTTACCTCAGAGAATTGTGTTTTGTAGCCACTTTGACTCTGATCTGAATCATCACCACAGTAACAGAACTTCTAAGCAAAAGAGATAAATAAGTATTTGACAAAAAACTTTGTTAAGAAGTTGCAGTGAAAAGGTGAATTCAAATGTCAATGTCAATGTAAAATTTATTTATATAGCACTTTAAAAAGAGGTATAAAACTGCACCAAAGTGCTTTACAGGAAAGACAACAACACCAATTAACAAAACAGAATGTGAAACACTGCTTCAATTAAAAGTTTTAAAAATAAAAAATAAGTAAGTTTTAAGAAGCGATTTAAAATGATCCAGGCTGTGGGCAGATCTGATTTGAAGAGGTAAATGGTTCCACAGAATTGGAGCAACAACAGAGAAGGCCTGATCTCCTTTCCTCTTAAGTTGAGTCCGAGAAACTGTCAGTAATAGTTGATTATTAGAGCGTAGACTATGACAAATGTAACCTCCATGTTTTATAACTTTTCTTCTTATCATCAACTGCTTTAATCGACCATTTTCTTATGAGATAATCCTCCATTCTTGTGTTGTATGTGGACAGTTAAGCTGGGTTTTGCGTTTTGATGAAGTCTGGGACAGGTACACATACCCTTTTCACAGTAAATTAGTGCTGTATTATTTGTGGTCTGATGGTCCCTCTGCAGGTGGATTATAATATTGCAAGCTCTACTGAGGGGTGTTTATCTTCAGATTCTGTGCATTCAGAGTCACTGAATTTATAAAAATGTGGAAATGCTGAACTTCTTTCTGAGATTATATTTGTAGATTAGCAAATATATTTGTGAATTGCAAAAATTTGATACATTTTTGGATCATTAAACTCCCGGAGACAGACTGGCAAACTGTCCAGGGTGTAGCCTGCCTTTTGCCCATAAACAGCCAGAGATAGGCACCGGCTCCATGCGACCCTGACGCAATAGGCAGGAGAAAATGAATGCTTCTATCATTAAAGTCATATTTGCAATCTACAGGAAAGTATCAACCAGATTTATGGTTGATAATGACTGATCATTGAGCACAGTTTAAATAAAAAGTGATATCCCTTCATTATTCCTTTTTTTTGAGTCATTCATAGTATTTTGTTATCCATTCAAGAAAATGGTAGCAAAGGCGAAAAATTGTTGATATAATGAGTGATTTTTGAGATGCTCAGACAGTTTGTAAGGTTTTTGTTTATTCGTCATGCTATATTAATTAACAAATTATTATATGTGATTATTATATTATATTACATTCTGGATGTATTGAATTTAGATGTATGTAACTCAATAAATGTTATGTTGCCACTTGTTTTGTTTTTTATTATTATAATCTAACTGGTCAGTCTGTGTATTTATATGTTTTGCACTGAAATTATTTTAGTTCCATTTGTTGAATGTCATCAATACACTATGCAGTAGTGAAAAAAGGTATTGAGTAATCATTTTCTTTTCTCTTTTTTTGAAACAACAAAAGAAAGCTGTTGAATAACTTTGAACCTAAAGAATTCTGTCTCCCTTTCCAAAACGCCTCCCATTAGAAAAAAGCTTTTCAGGCGTCAGTGGGTTGAGCCCCACACCTCACCTATTCTTTCAGGTGTGCCGCCTGAGCAAATACTATTGTGCAAACAAAGACAAAACCAGTCTAAATCAAGATGAGCTCGCATTCATGTTATAAAATAACAGGGGGCAATTGGAAATATCAGATAAAACAAAAATATTAACTTACTAAAATATGATCACTGCCAAAAAATAACAAACATTGGTGTTACCGTTATTTTCTATTTTGTAATAAGCATTATAGTTGTGTATTTACATTCTTAGTAGTCATTTGACAGTTCTTAGGAAACCAGACATGTCTGATTAATCTGAAGGTTTTTGTACAGCTGCTCCACTGCTTTTCAGTCACTGTGGCTGTCGGCACAGAAATAAACAGCAGAATCTTCTGCTGTCCGGCTCCTGATCTCAATGTACTGGGTGCTGCTGGG
>JAGKQL010000032.1:276517-312319 GCA_018398635.1 Cyprinodon brontotheroides | reverse complement strand
CCCCCCGGGCCTGAAACTGGTGGTGGAGTTTAGATAGGTGAAGTTTGGTTAATCCATAGAGGCTGGTATACAGGGTGATGCTTGAGTTAGATGTCACTGAATGAACAAAGTTTGCATAAACTGTCCATGAAGAGCAAGCATGAAGCGACTGTGGAGAGAAAAAACTCCCCTTTGGGAAGAAATCTCTGGCAGAACCAGGCTCAACGTGGCGGTCTTCTGCCGGACCGTTTAAAGTGACAGGGAACTCCATGAAAGTCTGGAGGGAGTACACACTGGAGGTGAGGTTGAAGGAGCATCGAGGAGGAGTCGGATGAGCTTACTACAATGGTGGAGAAGGGGATGGAGGTGTGTTGTCTGAATCAAAGTCCGACATGGGAGCGATGGATCTTGCGCTTGTTGAAGAGCAGGCCACAAGATGATTTGGGTAACTTTAAGTAAGTGCTGGAAGATGATTGGGCAGCATCAGAAAAGTGGCAAGCGGGTTGCTTTCGTCGGGCGGATCAGCCTCGAGGTTGAATGGAAGTAATCAAGAGTTTCTTCAGTTCACGCCCAGCTTCATTTCAATCACAGAAAAACTCACAGAAAAAGATACAATTAGAAGAGTTTATTGATACAATAGTTTGAACTTTGGCGGCTCAGGCCTCGGCGGGAAACATAAACTTTGGTTTATACTTTAATGCGAATAAGCGGTGTAAAGGATATTCCCCCAAAAATTGCGAGGTACGAGCCTGGCGCCAGCATAAGCGGAGGGAAAAGGATGATGAAAGGACTTCATTATACACAGGCTGATGCGTGATAAATGAATAATCATGACAGGGATCATAGCGGTGAAGCATGGCGGAAAATAAAGGAGTTTGCAGAATGCTTAGCGGGGTGCATTGCAGGAAGCATAGAAACGTGCAGGGGAGCATTGCAGGAAGCATAGAACATGCAGGGCGCATGCCGAAAGCAAGGCAGAAACTGATGACGGGGGATGTGGCGAGGAAGCAGGTTAGAAACACAGGGAGCAGGCAGGGAGCAAGGCGAAGGGACCACGGGGAGCATGGCGGGGAACAAGGCGGGGACCACAGGGGAGCATGGCAGGGAACACACAGGGAGCATGGCAGGGGGCCCTGGGGACATGGCAGGGGAGGCATGGCAGGGGACACACAGGGCATGGCGGGGAGCCAGGGGACCAGGGGGCATGGCGGGGGAGCACAGGGACCATGGCAAGGGAACATGGCCAAGGGCATGGCGGGGACCAAGGGAAAGAAGGGGAGCATGGGGAACACACACACAGGGAGCATGGCGGGGGGAACAGGGCCGGGGAGCATGGCAGGGGGGGGCCAAGGCCAGGGGAGCATGGCGGGGAACACCAGGGGCATGGCGGGGAACACACCAGGGGAGCATGGCAGGGGAGGGGGAGCACACAGGGGAGCATGGCAGGGGGAGCACACAGGGGAGCATGGCAGGGGAACAAGGCCAGGGGGCATGGCGAGGGGAGCATGGCAGGGAGCACACAGGGAGCATGGCAGGGAGCACACAGGGGAGCACACAGGGGAGCACACAGGGGGCATGGCAGGGAGGCACAGGGGGCATGGCCAGGGCACCACAGGGGAGCATGGCGGGGGCAAGGCACCACAGGGGAGCATGGCAGGGAGCACACTGGGTATGGCAGGGGACACAGGGAGCATGGCAGGGGAGCACACAGGGAGCATGGCAGGCAGGTAAAGTGGCGGGGATCACTGCGGGGCATGGCAGGAGCGAATGGCAGGGGAACATGACTACAGGGGGGCATGGCGGGGAGGCATAGCAGGAAACACCAGGGGAGCATGGCAGAATGCAAGGCAGGGGATGAGGACAGGGAACACACAGGGAGCGGGGTCGCGTGGCAGGGGAGCAATGATTTAGCAAGATGAGAATATATTTTTAAACCACCACCAGTATTTCGAAGTTAGCAGCTTACCTTACAACAGACAGAGGCGTTGAGCTGCTAAGATTGAAGGTGTTCAGGGGTAGATATAGGATTTATAGGCTGAAAAAGCCCAAACTGCTGGAAAAGCCACAGGGACACCACAGGCAAGCTGTTTTGTGGCTGCCCCTATCCCTAAATGGGTGGCTGGAATAATGACTGGATGAAAAGCCACAGGATTCTATTCTGAAAGATGGTCTGGAACCAGCATGGTGGCAGGGGAGGACCCTGGCAGCGTGGCCAGTGGCCCCGAAATGGCTTTTGGCGCTTTGAACAGATTGAACATATGGTGATAAGCGGGCAAAGGCCATCTATTGCGTAAGATAGAAATAAAACAAACACCTTTCCTTTAGAATGATTCAAGATATTTTATGTAAGATCGATTGGAGACTCAAAATGCACCGAACAAATGCGGAAGGATCGAAGCGACTATTAGTTAGTGAAGCTAAACCTGATTTATGTAGAAACTGGAGGAAGTAAGTACGAACGAGAAGAGAGTGGGTTAGTTAAGGATGAGTTCTTCTAGCGGAGGAAGGGGTGGAAGAATACGACGGGGCCGAAGATGTGTGTGGAAGGTCTGAAATTTAAGAAGAGCATCAGCAGCATGGATTTAGAAAGACCAGGAGCGATGTCGAGCAGAGATGATGGGTACATGAGACTACTGCCAAGTTAGCGCAATATGAATAGCATGAGGGTGAGAGGAGGAGCGACCTTAGAGATGGCGTCAACAACTGCCATGTTGTCGCAGAAGCGGATATGCGCATTTTCTCCTCCAAGCGGGCCCCACAGACGGCAAGCTACGGCTAAAGGTAAACCTTGCATAGAGCGCAGATGACTGAGAACTAGTAAAAGAGGGAGGCCATGAACCAGCAAACACCTGTCCTGAAAGAAACCCCCCAAAACCTACGGATGGGGCAGCATCCGTGAAAAATTGGAGCGTGTCAGCGTTTGAATGATGCCATCGAAAATAATTTGCCCTTCCATTTACAAGAAGTCTAGCCCAGAAGGAAGGATCGGAACGGCAACCTTCGTCCAGAGAAACCTAATCTAAGAGAGAGGGAACAGAGTTAGCTAGGTCAAGCAGTCAGGAAATGAAGGAGCGACCATGATGCGCACAGCAAAATAAGGTGACCAAGCAAAGAAGCAACTGGCCGTTGGGAAATAATTGATGCAGAGCTATAAGACTGAGAAATCTCACGAATCTGAGACAGCTTGTCTGCGGGCAGGGGTGCCATCATGGCCACTGAAACGAGAGCTATGCCTAGAAACACAATTTGTAACAGGGCCGATGGTTTTTCTTCGGACAGGGGAACACCAAGTTGGTTAAGAGCTTTTAAGGAGTGATGAACTGGGCTAATGGAGGGAGGATCTATGCGTAGGAAACCATCCTGAGATTAAGAACGCATGGCAAATGAGTAACATTAAGGAGAATCCAACACAGAGCTTCTGAGATTGTCAAACAGACAATGACTGCTCCTGCAGCAAAAGGTGAGACGGACAGCAAAGTAGAACAGGGACTTCCATTTAGCTCTGAACAGGAGCCATTGAGAAGGGTGAATGAAAATAATTTTGTCTGCTTTGGCCAGCAGGCCCCTTGGCGGTGGTCTTAATGAGAGAAAATGGCGTGGTCTACAGAAGAGTAGTGAAGAAAAGGAGGAAAAGAAGGGGGAAGAGGCTATTTATGGAGGTGGCTGCCCAGAATGAGGGGAATAAATCAATATGGCACCATTTCCCACGGGAACTCTGTGTTAGCTACCACTAGGGGGGAGGCTACGAAAGGGAGCAGACAGAGGCATGTTTTGAAAGGACCAATGGTGAAACTCTTGGACACAACTTGTGAAGCAACTGATCTGCACGTCTGGTTCTTTAAAGCAGATTGGAGATTAGGGGAGGCGTGGGTGAGGGGGGGGTGGGGGGGGGTGGGGGTGCAGACTCGAAATGAAAACCAGAGACAGACCGGTGGGAATAGGAGTTGGCCGATGTGGTCGGATGGGGTAAGATAAATTGCCAATCCAGAAATAATGATGGCGTGAAGATGGCGAGCTATTAATGTTTGAAGGTGCGTTTCTCATAGACAAATACAGCAGGGGACAACGGACTTAGGATGCACACATCCCCATAAAGCACAAATGTGGAAAAGCTTCACAGTTAGGAAAGGTGCATGTACTTTCATTAAACTTTATTACAGATGGGTCTGGGTTGAATATCTGGGCGTTTCTACCAGAGTCTGTGGGCTGGGCAAGTGTAGAAGAGAGCGAGGAGGAGGAATAGATTGAATGCTAGACTTAAAAGGGTATAGATGGGCAGCGCTGGATGATTTGAAACAGCTGTAATAATGTGTCACCTGCTGAGGCTGACTTGATAGCTGCTCACAGGAGGGGTGAGTGAAACTAAATTAATATATTTCCCTTATATAATATTGCAACAGGCAAGGAGAAACGTTAGAATACATAGAAATATATAAACTGCCTGAATGGAAAGGGCGGGGTGAGCATAATGAAAAAAATTATATAAGAGAAACATGGTTAGATACGTCTTACCTAGAGCTGGCTCAGGGCGGTGGCTGGGGTGTGAATGTAGGAGGGAGGAGGGAGGATCCCTAGAGTGCAAGAGGCAGTGATGCAGTGTGGGGATTTCCCAAGGCTTGAACACGTGCAGACAGAGCCTGAACGGAGCGATTTAGAGAGTCCAGGGTGGAGCATAGAGAAGCCGAAAACTGGTCAACTGCGGGAGGATTGTGGAAGGGTGGAGCCGCTATGGATTGAGAAACTGACATGGTGGGAACATCTGGTGAAGGACCTGGGTTTGCGTCGGAACGGAGAGAGGGACCGGGCGCTATGGCGGCTGGAGCTGGGACGTTCTCTGCTGCGTTTGCATGACCGCTTACGAACCCTGGAGCGGAGTGCGGAGGACGGAGGGGCGGAGATGAGAGAGAGGCTAGGCAGAGGTGAGCCACGGTGGAGGTAAGTTGATTTGTCTGAATCAAAAGTCCGACATGGGAAGCGTCAGTCACTGGCTTGTTATTGTTGTAGAAGACTAGAGATGATTTGCTGGAGTGGCTTTTGAAGTATAGAGGTGCTGGAAGATGATTTGGGCATCAAGGAAGAAGTGAAAGCTTGAAGCCCGAGGTTGTAGGTGGGAAGTGATCAGCCTCAGGTGAATGGAAGTAATCAGAGTTCTTCAGTTGAATTTCCGCCTTAGCTTCATATTGTTTATCTCTGCAGTGTTAATTTATTTGTTGTGATCAAAAGATTATATTTATACGTTGGTGTTTGAACAGGACTTCTTATAACTTGTGTGACTTTTACATACAGGTGCTGGTCATAAGGTAGGTATAGAATATCATGAAAGAGTAGATTGATTTCAGTAATTCCATTTAAAAAGTGAAACTTGTATATTATATTTCATACATACATACAAACTCATATATTTCGAGATGTTTTATTTTGTTTTAATTTTGATGATTTACAAATGACAACAAATAACGAAAAATCTCAAATTCATCATATCGAAAGATAGAAATATTGTGAAAAAAAGGTTCAAAATTGATGGCCCCTGGTGCCACACTCTAATCAACTAATTAACTCAAACCACCTGCAAAAGCCTTTAAATGGTCTTTCAGTCTAGTTCTATAGGCTGTCCACCACACACTGGATGAGAAGGCTGCTGACTTGACAACCAGTTGTCCAAACGGGCACCATGGAGACGACACCTTGCACAAGGAGGCCAGAACACAAAAGGTCGTAAGCTAAAGAGCTGGCTTTTCACAGAGCTCAGTGTCCAAGCACATTAATAGAGGCTGAAGGAAGGAAAAGGTGTGAAAAAAAAAGTGTACAAGCAAGAGGGAATAACGCACCCTGGAGAGGATTGTGAAAACAAAACCCATTCAAAAAATATGGGGGAGATTCACAAAAGAGTGGACTGACTGGAGTGAGTGCTTCAAGAACCACCACACACAGGCGTATGAAAGACATGGGTTTCTGCTGTGGCATTTCCTTGTGTCAAGCCACTCTTGAACCGACAGACTGGCGTCAGAGGCGTCTTGCCTGGGCTAAAGAGAAACAGGACTGGACTGCTGGTGAGTGGGCCATCCAGATCGTGTTCTCTGATGAAAGTAGGGAATTGCATTTCCTTTGGAAATCAAGGTCCCAGAGTCTGGAGGAAGAAGAGGCACTTCATCCACGTTGCTTGAAGTCCAGTGTAAAGTTTCCACAGTCGAGTGATGGTTTGGGGTGCCATGTCATCTGCTGGTGTTGGTCCATTGTGTTTTCTGAGGTCCAGGGTCAACGCAGCCACATACCAGGAAGTTTTAGAGCACTTCATGCTTCACTGCAGCTGACCAACTTTTGGAGATGCAGATTTCATTTTTCAACAGGACTTGGCACCTGCACACAGTGCCAAAGCTACCAGTACCTGGTTGTTGAAGGACCATGTGTACATCCCTGTTCTTAGTGGCCAACAAACTCTGACCTTAACCCCCATAGAAAATCTATGGGGGTATGAAGAAGAGATGTACATACACCAGACCAGCAATTCCAGAAGAGCTAAAAGCCACTATTAGAGCAACCTGGGCTATCATAACACCTGAGCAGTGCCACAGACTGAGTGACTCCATGCCACACGCCCCGCATTGCTGCAGTAATACAGGCCAAGGAGGCCCAACTAAATACTGAGTGCTGTACATGCTCATACTTCTCATGTTCATACTTTTCAGTTGGCCCAACATTTCTATAAATCCTTTGTTTTTTTTGGTCTTCAGTAATATTCCTAATTTTCTGATATGATGAATTTAAGAGATTTTCATTTGTTGTCATTTGTAATCACATCAAAATTAAACAAAATAAACATCAGAAATATATGAGTTTGTATGTAATGTATGAATATAATATACAAGTTTCACTTTTTAAATGGAATTTACTGAAAATCAATCTACTTTTTCATGATATTCCTAATTTTATGACCAGCACCTGTAGAAAGAACAACTTATGTAGAAAGGAATTATGCCTCAACTCTTCCCCTCCACATCAAGACTAGCAGCAGTATTTTTGGCCCACGATGATGAGGTGGTCATTTTATCCACTCCTCTGTCTGCTCCCTGGAACAAAATAATATATAAAAGCATATTGTTATGTCATGTCAGGCAAAATGACTGATTCTGTATAATTTAGCCTGTTGAACAGCTTCAAGTGAATTATAAGTTGAGCCTTATTACTTACTGTTACTGTAAATATTACACTATATGTTATTGAGTATTCAAACTAAACGTTTGCAGTATTAACAGCCCAGTACAGCTGGACTAATGTTATTTCTTCAGCTGCATTAAGCTTTGACAGGTTTTAATCCTTTGTAATAAACTGTATGAGAATAAAAAGATCCGATTAGTGAGGGATACGGCTATCAGCACAGTTACAATAAGAATGGCAGGTTAAAATAAAAAATTGTGACATTTGTTGTATGAAGGCTTTTAATGTTGATGAGCGTCTCGTATCAACAGGTTAGCTCTAAGCTTTAGCTTTAAAATGGTCCTACACATCCCGGTGGCTCTGTTACCATCACATATTTTAATAGATGTTCAGATAAAAACAAACTACTTACATTTAAAGGTGTTCTCCGCACTACTGCCGGCGCTGCTGCTGCTTTCCGTTGTCAGTAATTTGAAGAAAATCTGACTTTTGTTCTTCTTCTTCTTCTTCAACTACCTACTTAAAAAAAAAAAAAAGCACGCAAAGCACCTCGGGGAAATCTAGTGGGAGGTGAGGCCACTAAGGACGGTAGCGATGCATCCCCTCTCAGAAGGCCGAGGGGAAAAGGAGGGGCCGAATCACAATTTTTGCCCAATGGGACTGGCCTCTCAGCTTAGCGTTGTGGCGTCACCGGCCTTAAAATGCGATCCTCCGAAGTACGCAGCCTGCGGGTTGAGAAGCGGCCCCTGTCTACTTTTTAAAGACTAGAATTTAAAATTTTCCTTGTTGATAAAGCTTATAGTTAGAGTGGCTCGGGTTATCCTGAGCTATCTCTATAGTTATGCTGCTATAGGCTTAGACCGCTGGAGGGTACATAGGGACCCCCTTTTTCCTCATTCTGCTTCATTCTATCTCTATTCTTCCCAAATCCATAGAATCTGTTAGTTCAATACTCTAACGTTCTGCTGCTCTCTCTGCTTTTCTCATAGTAGCTTCATCTACGGTCTGTTCCTGTTTGGCTGTGACTCCATCCTGGAGAAATATATCAGCTGTGCTGCTGCCATCCAACACCTTTGTTTCTAGATGTTGGAGCTTGGCCTGTTTTCCAGTGTAGTCCCTGTTTCTCTGACTGTGACTAACTGGATGTGCTCTCTTCATCCTCTTGGACATGGGGGAGCTGGCTCGGAGCTCATCTCCCCTGGCTGTGTGTTTTTCCTGGACGGGGACGCCTGTGGAGCTGGTTGACAGTTGCCTTTAGCATCTATGCTTCTTTTTCTATGTCTGCTTCTGTCTCCTTGAACCCCAGTGGGTACTCAGCAGATGGCAGCTCACACTTGAGCCTGGTTCTGCTGGAGGTTTCTTCCTGTTCAAAGTGAGTTTTTCCCTCTCCACTGTAAGCTACAAGCATGCTTAGTGTGAGGGATTGCTGAAAGAGTCAATGAGTCGATGAATCAGCTGGTTTTCACTTAGATGGAAAACTTGTGTATCAAATCAGGTGAAATGTGGTGTGAATTGGCACTTTAGAAATAAACTGAACTGAATTGAATTAAAATGAAAACTGAGAGGAAAACTGTTTGAGATAGGTCCAAAGTATATCCTAATATGTACTAAATATAATTCAAAGAGTCAGAGACACTAATGGACTTTTCTTAGGAAAGAGGTCAGCATTATCATAAACATCCATATTAAAAATCTCCAACAATTAACCTAGCCTTTATCTTTAAAGAAGCCAATAAGAGGTCATTATGATTCTTTGAGAAAGTAGTATCTGGACCATTTGGATGGTAAACCACTGCACAGTTAAATGAGTCCTTATCCACAATAAGAGATATGTGACACTTAAGACCGCAAGGTCAAAAAAAAAAGGCTCCGAAAGTGAAACTAATGATGAAACAGCAACATGTTACGACGTGCCCAAGAAGTCTTTTTTTTAATGCTTCAGTTAAAAAACAGTAAATTATCTATGTTTGGTTCTAAACTGAAGCCTTGCCTTTGAAGTTTCCAGGGAAACCTTCACAAATAATGACTAATACTTCCTCTTTACATAAACCAGATATTTTTCAGTTGGAAAATGTGAAAAATGTCTCATGCCACTGAAGAACATTAGACATAGATTTAGGACGTGTTATTTGCATATTCCGTTACATCTGTGGATTTCTGTCACAATGTTTGGACACGCTGTGGTCTGACGCTGGATGCAAGAAACTGGGCTCTTAGCATCTGGGCACATCTGATGCAGTTTAGGGAGGTGTGGTTTTAGAGTATATCAATGAAAACTAAGTTAAGCGTCTCTTTCATTCTGCTTATGGAGGAGGACCAAGTTTGTGATTACTCCCTGATGAATAAAAAGGACTGGGTTCAAACGAGAAAAAATTAGAACAGTAAGCTCTTCTCTTGTTACATGGAAAAATCCCTGGTCTAGAACACCACACCTAAAAAACAAATCATTACTGGTTATTCAAATATTTTTACATTGAGGAAGTGTACAGACAAAGCCCTAACAGAACACAGCTGCATAGTTTGTGACATCCAATCCTTCAAAAAGAGAACAAAAATCCAAACTACCTATTTCATAGACCTCCAAAAAGAAATGTGAGCAATCACCTTATTTAGAACATATTTTCTTCTTTCGTTGTCTCCAATAAATTTTTTTCCCACTTCCCTCGCATTAAACACAGAATAAAACTGAAAGAAGTAAAAGGTAAAACGACATCCATTAATTGAGTCTAATGCTGTAAGCGTGTGTAAAGCACTGTTACTTAAAAAAATAAAAATAAAGCAGACCGGTAATTAAAAATTAAATTTCTTTTGTTTTAAAGGTTATTGCCATTCTTTATCCTTTCCTGACTATCTTTTAAGAACTAATGAGATATTTGTTCTCACTGTGTTGTTATTATTGTTGTATTTATGCATTTAACACATTTAAATTTGTGATATTTACTTATTTTCAAAAACAATTTATGAATATTGTAACTTGGTTTGGGTTATTAATTTAATTTCTTCTTTTATATGAAAACATACAGATTTGTGATATAGTATATTTAAAATGTAAACTTTTTTACCTTAGCGGCTTTGTATGTGAAGCTCTCCTTTGGAAGCAGATGCAGGAAGAGTACATAAAGAACTGCTTTCAGAGCTTTTATAGTCCAAAGCAGAGGGGAGGTGGTTAGCTCAATATTGTTAAATCACATGACTTTTAAGAAATGCTCAGGTCAAAGTATCCACTTAATTAAGTAAATCCAGTAAACTTCCAATTTTAACACATATAAAATGTCTGTATAATTAGTAAATGTAATCTTTGTTGGAGTTTTGAAGAGGACCCAAATGTAAGGTGACCAGATTTCTGAAATCAAATCTGGGGACATTTCCGGCTCGTAGATAAGAAGAAATATATCGCATCAAGATAACATTTAGGGACCTTGGACAGTATTAGTTTAATTTATTTTTTCATATTTATTAATATTTAATCCAGAAAGACAGATGATCATCATGTTTAAAAGTCAAGAGTGCCTCCCCATACTGTTATTTCTTCCTAAAATTAATAAATTGATAGTAGCTGTTATTAATAGGAAACTAGAACTGTCTCTCTGTGGGGTGGGGAAGGTGGGGTGGGGGAGGGGATGGGTGGTCAAGGGATGGTTAGCACAGCTCAGAGAGCAGAAGAGAGGAGAGAAACAGTTGTTGCTAGATTGGGCAGTTTACCACCTAATCGGTTTTAAACTGATTTAACTGTATGATCTGGATGAATTGTCTCTGTAAAGAACATTGAAATGACTGGTTGTGAGTTGGTGAAAAATATAAATAAACTAGATTGAATTATAAATAATGGACCTGGGATAACACATACTGTATCCAACAGATGAAGATGCCATCAGAAGACATTTGGCAGTATCCTCTGAACTTGGGTGGCCATTGGATGATTCTGTTTTGTGTTTGGTTGAAAGCACTTATATCCATGTGTGAATTTGTTCAGTAATTCATTTTTAAGTCTATGGCTATGCAAACATTTTAGACCATTACCTAATTATAGAAGCTTATTAAATTCATGGATCCAGAGGGAATTGGATAAAACTAGTGTATGAAGGTTTTTTCATTTCAAAACTACGCGTGTATTGTAAGTGTGAATTTGAAGTTGTAAAGAGAGTCACATTCCAAGTTTTGTAGAATACCAAAAAAATTTTTTCAGTACAATTACTGTTGTACCAGTTGCACATCAAAAACCTCTTACATTCTCAGTTTAGCTTCAAATGGAACTATTGTTGCTAAATTACTTTTGCTTTGTAAGTTTGGTGTTTTGTAAGTGCAGATTTTTTTTTTATCTGTCACACTTAAAAAAAAGTCTTCTTAGTCTTCTTCTAATTCTTTTCTATGAGTTGTACATCAAAAATGTCTTCCATTTAGCTTTGTTACAGTTGATCTCAAAGAAATGGGGCAAAACAAATTCAAACACATGTATTCAAATCTTCAAAAAAAAAATTCTATATTTTTATATATATATATTTTCCTTATCACAAATACAAATCAATGAATACAACTGCACAAACCTGCTGCTCTGAGTCACAAATTAAACGTTACAAGTTATGCCCTCATTTTTACTTTTGACACAAATGTCACACTAGTAAAAATGATCTGTGACTTCCCGGTAGTACCCTTGATCAGACAGCAGGAGGCGCTGCTTCTTGGTCAGCCTGTACCAACAGGAAATACATATATGGGCTCTGTTCAAATTCATCATCATTCATTG
Organism: Cyprinodon brontotheroides; assembly: GCA_018398635.1. Taxonomy (NCBI): domain Eukaryota; kingdom Metazoa; phylum Chordata; class Actinopteri; order Cyprinodontiformes; family Cyprinodontidae; genus Cyprinodon; species Cyprinodon brontotheroides. The sequence goes on along the minus strand of JAGKQL010000032.1, from coordinate 300,441 downwards.
CATCTCAGTGTCAGTGAACTGAGCGCAGAGCGATCCAGCTGACTGCTGAAACACAGAAATGTTTGGAGACAAGGAAACAGGGCGTGGCGGAGCCGCTAATATCTGCAGCATTGCTTGGGTCAACAGGTGTGTAAGAGGATAGGATCTGAGCGGCAGCCGGAGCGGGAATCCGAAGCTCACTTCGAGTTAAAACGGTGTCATCTGAATGAAGACACACGGCGCAACTATAGGGCCAAAATTGTAGCTTTATTATTTGCAAATGTGTGTGGAGAGTTCTGTATCTGCATCTTGATTTGTGTGTGTGCATAGGGATTTAAAAATGTGTAAATTAAACTGTTAATGTGTGAGGAGATTTGATGTGTCTGTAAAACAATCTGCAAATGTGTAAAACTATTGTGTGTGTAAGGTGGTTTGCAAATGTGTAAAAAATCCATAAATCTGTATTCAGACTTACACATCTGTAGTAGGGGTTTGCAAATGTCTAGATCAATAATCACACACACAAATGGAGTAACGCAACCGCCATATTGACTAAAATAAATACAAGGAAACTACAGAAATAAATAAATGCTCAATAAATAAATAAGCATACAATTAAGCCTCCGCAAAAATACAATAAACAAATAAAATGTTAGTAGAAATTAAATTATACAGTGAGACATAAATGTAAATAACTCTTTTAATTAGCTTCTCATGTATTTGCCTTTTGTAATATTTTACCTTATTTTATTTTTGTGCTTTATAATCTTCAACTTTATTTTTTAATTACTTATATTTTAAGTATTTATTTATGTGCATATTTGTATTATTTTTGTCTGTTTTATTCTTCCTTTGTATTTATCTACCCTAGTTATTCATTCGCAGCTATTTATTTCTGCCTGCCCTTTTTTTTTTACATTTCTGTCTGCATTTCTGCCTCACTATGCAAATGAGGAGGGGGTGTGTCCTAGGGAATCACCTTCTGCTAATTCAAGTGTGTTATCTGCCGTCGTTTGACTTCTGCTCCTGGACATCAAAAAATGGCTGATCTTCCTCACAACAGAATTACTCCTGATGAGCCTCCTTTCAGTAGAGGTAGTTTGGACTGCTTTGGACCATTTGAGGTCAAGCGTGGAAGAGCTTTGGTCAAAAGGTATGGGCTCATTTTTACCTGCCTGGCGATACAAGCCATAAACCTTGAAGTATTGTCATCTTTAGACACAGACTCATTTATTAACGGTGTCAGAAGGTTTATTGGTGAAGTCCTGGAAATCTGTTCAGCTAATGGCACTAACTTTGTGGGTGCTTAAGGAGAATTAAGGAAGGCCATAGAAAAGCTTTACCACAAACTCATAAATTATGTACTGCTACAAAGAAGTGTGAAACGGGTTTTCACCTCACGGCAGTGTCGCACCATGGAGGTGCTTGGGAGAGGTTGATCCATTCTATCCGTAAGGTGCTCAACTCTATTTTTAAGACTTAGTCCTTAGTGCTCGTTGTTGGTTGGAGCAACTCATTTGAGTTGGAGCTTTTAGGAGTGTAGTGGGTAAAGGTACCAAGGGACTCACAGGGTTGAGGTCCCTGATAAAAGTGCTCTCGGAGCAAGGCTGATAAAGCCATAAGGTAAAGGTACCAAGGGAAAAAAAGGGTTGAAGTCCCTGAGAGAAGCATTTGGAATAGGGCTGTTGGAGCCATAAGGATACCTAGGTTATGGGATTGGAGTCCCCAGTGTGCGCAAAATAGAAGTGTAAACCGGTTATAGATATACATAATAATAATAATAATAATAATAATAATAATAATAATAATAACACAACGAAGAGTAGTAAAATAAAAAAAATAAAAATAAAATAAAATAAAAATAAATAAATAAATAAAACAAAAAACATAGGCCTAAATGAACATAAAAAAAAATTTAAACCACCCGTAGTCAGTGCTCAAAGCAGTACCTCAAGCTGACTTGTGCATCAAAATGTTGGGAAAAATAAACCCAGACCACTGCATCTGTCTTGATAAATGGAAAAGAAAATATGCAGTTAGTGGAAAATTAACAGCTGATCAGTTTTCAAACTGTGGTGCAAAAACTTTGAAATTAGTGTCATTACTAAAAAGGGAAAAAGAAAAAGAGGACTGAGTTAAAACTTGCAAAACAGCTGGCCCAAAAGCGTCTATGAGAGGCAATAAAAAAAAAAGCAAAACAAACTAAAGATAAGTTTCCGCCTCCCTATTCTGATCAACAAAATCAGGTGATGTTAGTCCATCAAGAGGACAATGAAATTGTTCAAAGAAGCCTTACTGCCCCTCCAGCTAACCTGGAGTCAGCAGATGTGCCACAAAGTAATGAAATTGGTGCTTTTGCTGCTCCAGAACCATCAACAGCAGCAAAACAAGAAGTAAAATGCGAACAGAAATACCAGCATGGTTATGATACCCGACTAAGGCTGAAAACTGAAGACTCCACCCACCAGTCTCCGTATAAAAAATTAGCTACAGAACACGGTGAACTGTCTGAGGAATTTGATAGAATAATGCCTTTGATAGAAGTCCCAAATCCCCTATCCAACAATGCACAGGACAGAACAATGCTAGTGTTCAGACCATGGACTTTAAATAAAGCAAAAAGTGCAGTTGAAGGTCTCACAAGTCCACAGGAGGATGTTGAACAGTGGATTTTAGGAATGGAAGAATGTATATATCCTACAAACTAAATGGACAACAATTTGGACAAGCACTGTTTTCTGCTGTTGGTCCTACTCTGTGGGGACGAATAGGTAGCCAGTACACAGGGAGAGATCAAAATGGTGGAGTTATTCCTTATGGCCCAGGAGACCTCAATGGAACAGTTATAACAGCTTTACAGCCTCAGTGGACTGCTCTTGGCAATGCCATGTGCACTGAATTTAAAAAGAGGGCTGATTATGCCCATTTGTCCACTGTATTACAAAAATCAAGAGAAAATGTGGATGATTACAAAATTGTTCTAGTGAAACACAGTGGAAAGACAGTGGCCCCCGTTTACAGGTAACAGACGCAGTTACAGATTACACACCTCCAAATCACTGTGGTTGGTCCTTTAGCGTTTCAACTGGCCTAAGCAGACTTGAGCTTAATTATGTTGTCAACTCACAGACCAGAGTACATGAGTTAGAGTGACAAACTCAACATTTTCTAACTGAAACAGAGGAACTTGATTTACAGAATGTTCCTCAGTAGTTATGGTCAACGGGCCCAACAGATGTAGGTCTAATTACAACGATTTCTCCAGTTACCATTCAACCAAAATCACCATGGAGGCCCAGAATAAAACAGTACCCTCTAAAGAAGGAAGCACAGCAGGGTATCAGACCAGTTGTAAAAAAATTACTCATGGCAGGAATAATCGGACCATGCCCTGATTCCCCATGCAATACTCCCATCTTTCCAGTCCAAAAGGCTAATAAAAAAGATTCGAGAATGATTCAGGACCTGCAAGCTTTAATCAAGCTGTACAGACCAGAGCCCCTCATGTTCCTGATCCGCACACTCTGTTAAACACTTTAAGCCCTGAAAACAAGTATTTGTCAGTAATTTATTTGAGTAATGCTTTTTTCTCAGTACCAATTCATCCTGACTCTCAATATTGGTTTGCTTTCACATTTGAGGGTAGAAAGTATACATATACCAGACTTCCCCAAGGCTTTGCGGATAGCCCTACTATTTTTACCCAAGCTATTCTGGCATGCCTGGATGATTTTGTTCCCAAATGTGACAGCCAGATTATTGTCTATGTAGATGACATTTTAGTAGCAGCAGAAACAGAGGATGGTTGCAGAGCATTTTTTATAGGTTAAAGTTGGGGAAACATAACAACCCTAACAGTAGCCTCAATTAAAGTGATGGTCTTACCCAGAATTAACTACTTATTTTCAATGATCCCCAATAAAACATCATCGACTGGTTTAAATCTATAGATTCTTCCATCTCTAAATTGGAACTTTGGAACTTCCAAAACTACTAATAGATTACAATACATCTCTAAATTGATAAAACATAATCCCTTAGATGAGCCCTGGATAGACACAGAACAAGAAATATGCAGTAATATCATAATTTCAGATTTTCCATTTATTAGCTCTAATATCAAGTGGCACTCGTGTTTAAAAAATATTAACATCAGCTCTTCCCTGACGGCATGGTGGGAATTTCTTAAAATCCACTTATCACTTATCCCGTGCAGCTGTACACCCATCTGGAATAACCCTGACATTCTACAATAAAATAATATGATAAACTTTCCTCGGCATCGAAGAATAAAAGGTATTACATATCCGGATCATTTATTTGAGTACGGAGTTTATGACATTTACTAGATTTAAATTTGCAAAATGGCATTAACAAAAATAAATTCTTAGAATAGGAACAAATTAAAGCTATGATTAGAAAAAAAATGTAAGCATATTGATGGAGGTTTACAAATTCCAACTGATATATCAGAGTTCCTAGAGTTAAACCCCCCCAAACTACGTGTCTGAATTATACAGGACACTGACTAAACCAGATGATCCAATATCTCTTCCTATTATGAAATGGGAGGAGGATTTATCAGTCAGCTTTGAACAAAACATCTGGGCTCAGATATGTCTAAGAACTTTTAACATGACTAGAAGTGCGAATTTACAATTAATACAATACAAAATCCTCCACAGAGTGCACTTTACAGGTCAAGATGGTTAGCATGCCGTGCTAAGCTGCTGGATGAAAACTCTAGCCTTTCAAATGGACATGGACAGAGGTTTGCAGGTCTGGCACCAATAGGGACAGAAAAAACAATGTATTTTCCATGATTTTGATAATTTCACGTGTTTACTGATGACGAAAGACAAAGCTAACAAGATGGATCTCATGCTATGCTATAGTAATATGTTTTGAGCTGTTGTTGAAGTTTGGACAAACTGTATATCACTAAGGGTTTAAACACTGATATAACATTAGTGGTTATGCGTTTTCTCATATGCTCATCTTATTTTGATCACCAAGTATGACCAAAAGTCATTTATTGGAATCCTCATCTCTATTCACTGATAGTTATTTCAAAGAGGGTAAAGAATAATTTAACTAAAGTTACTGGTTCTCTAAAGCTCGACTTCAGAGGATCTTGGAAGGAAGCCTTTTGGGAGGAGTGGAAAGCGCAGTTGAGGGAAGACCAGGAACGAGCCTTCAGCAGCAGGTAAACTAAAGTGAATCAGAGAGACACGACTGGTAAGTAAGAGGATGAAAATGAGTTCAACTGACTTGGAAGTCTTTTGAGGAGGAACCCAGTTACCACTGGTATAGGCTAGGGTGACCAAACGTCCGTATTTCCCAGGACATGTCCGTATTTCACGTCCTGTCCTAGGTGTCCCGGGTTTTTTTTAGAAAGTGAGGAAATGTCCTGTTTTTTAAATTACCTTCATCGGACCATTAAATTACAGGAACGCTAGGGCACTGTGCTTGCGTGTGACTCATCCCTGAGCCACGTCCAGTGTAGCTGTCAGTGACACCAACAACATGCCAAAGCCGCGACCGTATGTTTACCTAATAATTTACCAAAAGAGTTTCCGCCAGACCAGGCTCGGTGGGTGGCCTTGTGCACAGTGTGCAAAGCAGGCACAAGGCATATGTCTCGGTGTCCAATGGAGGTGCAAGGGATCTGAAAAGCCACCTGGACAGACGGAAAGTAAAGATGGTCTATTGATATATGTTTGTTTTTGTTTTTGTACATTTTGGCTACAGTTTTTGCTACACAAGAGGTATTTTTTGTTAATTAGCTCATTTGTTAATTTATTTTTTCCAGTAGTCTACAGAACAAACATAATTTCGTTCATTACTGAGGCTGAGTATCATGTGTTATTGAGAGTTGAGAGTTATTGCTTAACTTTTATTGTTAAGTGAGGGATGTTTAGATGAGACCTTATTTCTTTCATTGTGCTATTCATATCAGGAATTGCATTCATTACAGGAATTGCAGTGAAAAGCATTTTTTTAATAAATACATTTTGAATAAAATTATAAATTTGTTATTGTATTTATTGCTGTTGACTTTTAAACTGAAAAGCATTTTTAATAAATCAACTGTAAATATAATATGTTATTGTAGGATTACCTAGGCCTATGTTAAGTGAGTGCATGCCACAGAAATCTCTATGCATGGGAACAGAGATTCCCCTCCCCCCCCCCTCCCAGAAAGAGTCCTGGTTTTCCCAAATGAAAATATATGGTCACCCTAGTATAGGCAACCATCTGTTGTCTGCCTCGGAGAATCCACTCCTCTAAATACTGCTAAGCTTGATTGCGGCTGATGAGTGCCAGCTGGGAGCTTCATCTGCCTGGCACACCCTGAAAATGAAGGTGAGAGAACAAAAACAAAAACTCCAGACCAAAACAGCTCTGTGGACACAGACACTGGCTGGGAACTAAGTATAACAGTTATTCACAACACCTGTAAAACTTTAGAGCCATCAGAATGGTTCATAAGGCTACTTTTTTAGAAATTCTCCGAACATACTAGTCCTGCCTCCTCAAACTCCCACATCTGGTAGAATTTTAAACAGCTTGGTTTATTTAAGAAGCTTTATATGTGAGACTACCAGGAAATATTCAAAAGCTATTTTCTGCTAGATTGAGGGGCTATGACTATAGGGAAAACCTTAACTTCAGAACCTTGAGAGTTCGAACCACCATCAAGAGAATGTGCATTTCAGTCAGTGGTGTAAAGGTCAGGAATAAACTCCAAAAAGAATTGAAGCATTGTCCAAGCATGAGTCTCTTTAAAAAAAGGCTTGTGGACTGATGTTTTTCAACATGTACAATAGAGGAGGAAGTAACAAATGCATGGACTAGTGTCTCAGGGTGCGCCCTGGACAGGATATGGGGGAGTGTTGAGGGGTTGTGGTGTTGGGATTGTTGCACTGATGATTGGGGTGTTTCTCTGATATGGGATTCCAATGTACAACTCCTGACTAAATGTGGATTTTGGTCTAAAGTGTTATCTGAAATCAGTTTGCATGTATATGTTTGTTTACGGGACTAACGCAGCTTCTTTTTTCAGAGACTCTGGTCCAAAAGACTATAACTTCTGTTTTGTCTGCATTCAGAAGCAGAAAGTTAAGAGTCATCCAGGTTTGCCACTATGTCAGCATACTGGATGACAGTTTTTTTGTTGTTTATGTCTTCATCCCAGCTTTTCTCGTAGTCTTCATGTGTTTTGCCTTTGTCATAAAACATGGTACAATGGAGAGGGAGAAAAGGTGGGATGAAGAAATTAACAACAAAACAACTGTCATCCAATACACTGAAGTATAAAGAAGATTCATTAACATGAACAAACTGAAATTGATCAGATAGATAAGATTTTAAACCAGTCTAGTGCTGTTCCTTTAATTCCAACAAAATATCCAAGTTTTTCTAAAAGAATATTATGGTCAACTGTATCAAATGCAGCACTAAGATCCGATACAGGACGAGCACAGATACAAGTCCATTATCTGAGGCCATGAGAATATCATTAGTGACTTTCACCAGAGCTGTTTCAGTGCTATGATGAGCTCTAAAGCCAGACTGAAACTCTTCAAAAAGTTCATTATGGTGTAAGTGATCTCAAACTTGTTTGGCAACTACTTTCTCAAGAATTTTGGATAAGAAAGGAAGATTGGATATAGGTCTATAATTGACCAAGTCATCTGGGTCAAAAGACGGTTTCTTAAGCAGAGGTTTAAATACAGTAACCTTAAAAGTTTTAGGTACATATCCCTGTAACAGAGATAGATTAATCACATCTAAAATGGAGGAGGAGATCAAAGGGAATACTCTCCTTAAACACCCTGGTTGGAACTGGATCTAATATACAAGTTGAAGGCTTCGATGAAGACAATAATTTTGCTAATTCAGAAAGTTCAATAACTGATCAAAGCAGTCTAAACCCCGTTCAGATTCCATGACTACCTCAGGTACAATCGCGGACAGGATAGAGGAGTGCCTATGATCTTATTTTTAATAAGATCAATCTTATTTTATAAAGAATCCCATAAAATCATTGCTGCTAAGAGCAGGTGGAATGGACGGTTCAACAGAGCTATGGCTCTGGGTGAGTTTGGCAACTGTATTAAAAGAAATCTAGGATTATTCTTATTCTCCTCTATTAATGAGGAGAAGTATGCTGCTCTTGCTTTACAAAGGGTCCTCCTTATACAGCAGTAAACCATTTTTCCAGACTTGGAAGGACTCCTGCAGGCCTGCGCAGCGGGGCGTGCGCAAGTGCGCGCAGCGAAGTGGAGCCGACATTTTTCTCCAGCGCTTCCTAGCATTTTGCTTCAAAGCACGCAGCTCTGCATTAAAACCCAGAATGCAAGCTATTTTTAACGGTTTTCATTTCAAAGGAGCTGGCGCTTGTCTAAGGCAGTACGCGCAGAGAACCAGCAACCCCATCAACAAAATCATCAACCTGTGAAGGGGAATAAGTTATGCTTTTGCACTCTGCAGCACTGCTCAGTGACACAGAGGAGAGAGAGAAAGTGAAGCAGATTCTTTAAAATTTATAACTGCACTATCTGATAAAGATCTACTAAAATTGAACCTTCTCTTTTTGGGGAGGAGAACTCTGTTAAAGTAATCCTGAAGGTTATTAGAAAGTGGTCAGAGAAGATGACAGGGTTGTCAGGAAATACTGTTATTTCTTCTCACATCTTCTATGCCGCAGTGTCAGCACAAGATCCAAAAGTATGAAAGATGAGAATGTGTGGGACTATTCACATTTTGAACAAAGCCAATAGTGTCTGAAGATAGCATTAAAGGCTGCTCTTAAGCCATCAGCCTTCAATGTCAGCATGGATGTTAAAATCTCCCACTATGATGGACCCTGTCAGTAGTTTAATACCAAATCAGAAAGGAACTCTGGAAAAACTCATCTAAAAAAACTCAGAGTAAGGACCTGGTGGACGCATACAAAGTTACAAAAGAAGAAGAGGTTTTCTTGCCTTGAAATTTGGATCAGGGAAATTATGGGTTAAATGTTCAAAAGTTTGAGTTGTAGGTATTAACTGTTTTGGGAGTAATCAGTAAGTCAGACTGGAAGATTGTTGCTACTCCTTCTCCTCACCCAGAACTTCTGCATATGTGAAAATTTAAATAGCTTGAAGGAGTTGCCTGCCTCATTTATGCTCACATAATCCTCTTGCTGCAGCCAGGTTTCTGTAAGGCAAAACAAGTCAATGTGATAATAACAAATCAAGTCATTAACTAGCAGACTTTTAGAGGAAAGCGATCTAATGTTAAACAGACCACATTTAATTGTTTTAACTTTTCCCCCAATTTGGAGTTATTTTTTATTTTAATTAGATTATCATGATTTACTCCCTTTGGGAATCTTTAAGTAATTTATTAGGATTTTGGTCGTAAGGCAAGAAAACTGTCTGGATGGGAGTAAAAGAGTGGGTAACAGTATAGAAGCTGCAGAGATGTGTGTTAAACTACAACTCTGCTTCCTGGTCTGCAACTCTGGGTGGTCAGGGTTTTGGGATTAATAAATGTGGCCAGATTCCTAGAAAAGAAGAGCTGCACCATCCAAAGCGGGATGGATGCCGTCTCCTAATCAGACCAGGCTTTCCCCTGAAAGCGAGGATTGCCAATTATTAATGTAGCCCACGTTTTCAGGACACCACCTAGACAAACCAGCGGCTGAATGACCCATTACGCGGCAAAACATGTCATCACTGGTCAGGTCAGGGAGGGACCAGAGAAAAATTACCGAGTCCCACATTTTTTCAAAACTTACACACCAAAGCAACACTAATTTTAGTGACCGCCGATCAAGCGTAATCGCGTGTCATTACTACTATTGGTAATAATAGTCCTACTGTATTTAACCTTATCCTTAGCCAGTAGTTTCAGGTAGGATTTGATGTCGCTCCGTTCTGGCCCCGGCAAACATTTGACTATGGTCCCTGGTGTCTCTAATGCCACGTTCTGACTATGGAGCTGCCAGGTCACCAGAGGGAGAAGCTTCAGTGGGTGTGTCACTGAGTGGGGGAAAACCGGTTAGAAACGGGAACGGGTTGGTGGTGACCAGTGGGCAGAGATCCACGACCACGCTTTCTGCGGACAGTTACCCAATCAGCCTGGCTGCTCAGGCACTTCTGGAGGACAGCTACCTGGGGGGCCTACTTTAACTCCTGGATGTTGAACAGCCTGAAGCCTGGATTCTAACTCTGACACCCTCGCCTCCAAAGCTACAAAAATACTACACCTATTACACATCCCATTATCACTAAAGGAGGCAGAGGAATAACTGAACATCTGACACAGAGAGCAGGAGAGAGGAGAGGAAGAAGGAAGAGTTGGAAAAGAGTCAAGGGAGGGAGAGAGAGAAGCCATAGCAATGGGAAGTAGTTAGCGCCTAGCCTAGGCTAGCTACTCCTTCTATCAGAAATAAAACCGTGTGAAACTGACAAGTGCTCAGTAGAAAAGTGCAGCAGAAGGTGCTATGTTTAAAGTAGTCAGTTAGAGTTACTCAGATACAGAGATATCACAGAGAAAATAACTTAACTTCAGATGGAGTTCCTCTGGGATTTAAACCAGTCGATGATGTTTTATTGGGGATCATTGAAAATAAGTAGTTAATTCTGGGTAAGACCATCACTTTAATTGAGGCTACTGTTAGGGTTGTTAAGTTTCCCCAACTTTAACCTGTAAAAAATGCTCTGAAACCATCCTCTGTTTCTGCTGCTACTAAAATGTCATCTACATAGACAAGAATCTGGCTGTCACATTTGGGAACAAAATCATCCAGGCATGCCAGAATAGCTTGGGTAAAAATAGCAGGGCTGTCCGCAAAGCCCTTGAGGAAGTCTGGTATATGTATACTTTCTACCCTCAAATGTGAAAGCAAACCAATATTGAGAGTCAGGATGAATTGGTACTGAGAAAAAAGCATTACTTAAATCAGTAACTGAAAAATACTTGTTTTCAGGGCTTAAAGTGTTTAACAGAGTGTGCGGATCAGGAACATTAGGGGCTCTGGTCTGTACAGCTTGATTTACAGCTCACAGGTCCTGAATCATTCTCCAATCTTTTTTATTAGCCTTTTGGACTGGAAAGATGGGAGTATTGCATGGGGAATCAGGGCATGGTCTGATTATTCCTGCCATGAGTAATTTTTTTACAACTGGTCTGATACCCTCACGTGCTTCCTTCTTTAGAGGGTACTGCTCTTGCTGGGCCTCCATGGTGATTTTGGTTGAATGGTAACTGGAGAAATCGTTGTAATTAGACCTACATCTGTTGGGCCCGTTGACCATAACTGCTGAGGAACATTCTGTAAATCCAGTTCCTCTGTTTCAGTTAGAAAAAGTTGAGTTTGTCACTCTAACTCATGTACTCTGGTCTGTGAGTCAACAACATACTTAAGCTCAAGTCTGCTTAGGCCAGTTGAAACGCTAAAGGACCAACCACAGTGATTTGGAGGTGTGTAATCTGTAGCTGCGTCTGCTACTTGTAAACGGGGGCCACTGTCTTTCCACTGTGTTTCACTAGAACAATTTTGTAATCATCCACATTTTCTCTTGATTTTTGTAATACAGTGGACAAATGGGCATAATCAGCCCTCTTTTTAAATTCAGTGCGCATGGCATTGCAAACAGCAGCCCACTGAGGCTGTAAAGCTGTTCTAACTGTTCCATTGAGATCTCCTGGGCCATAAGGAATAACTCCACCATTTGATCTCTCCCTGTGTACTGGCTACCTATTCGTCCCCACAGAGTAGGACCAACAGCAGAAAACAGTGCTTGTCCAAATTGTTGTCCATTTAGTTTGTAGGATATATACATTCTTCCATTCCTAAAATCCACTGTTCAACATCCTCCTGTGGACTTGTGAGATCTTCAACTGCACTTTTTGCTTCATTTAAAGTCCATGGTCTGAACACTAGCATTGTTCTGTCCTGTGCATTGTTGGATAGGGGATTTGGGACTTCTATCAAAGGCATTATTCTATCAAATTCCTCAGACAGTTCACCGTGTTCTGTGTAGCTAATTTTTTATAATGGAGACTGGTGGGTGGAGTCTTCAGTTTTCAGCCTTAGTCGGGTCTCATAAATCATGCTGGTATTTCTGTTCACATTTTACTTCTTGTTTTGCTGCTGTTGATGGTTCTAGAGCAGCAACAGCTCCAGTTTCATTACTTTGTGGCACATCTGCTGACTCCAGGTTAGCTGGAGGGGCAGTAAGGCTTCTTTGAACAATTTCATTGTCCTCTGGACAGACTAACATCACCTGATTTTGTTGATCAGAATAGGGAGGCGGAAACTTATCTTTATTTTGTTTTCCTTTTTTTATTGCCTCTCCACCGGTTTTGGGCCAGCTTTTTGCAAGTTTTAACTGGTCCTCTTTTTCTTTTTCCCATTTTTAGTGCTGAAACTAATTTCAAGTTTTTGCACCACAGTTTGCCACTGGTCAACTGTTAATTTTCCACTAACTCCATATTTCCTTTCCCATTTATCAAGATATTTTAAGTGGTCTGGGTTTATTCGACCCATATATTTTTCATCTCCTTCATGCAAAGGTACTTTGCTTTGAGGTTTTCCTATTTTAAATTTTTTTTTATTTTTATTTAGGCCTATTTTTTTGTTTTATTTATTTATTTATTTATTTTATTTTTATTTTTATTTTTTTTATTTTACTACTCTTCGTTGTGTTATTATTATTATTATTATTTATATCTATAACCGGTTTACACTTCTATTTTGCGCACACTGGGGACTCCAATCCCATAACCTAGGTATCCTTATGGCTCCAACAGCCCTATTCCAAATGCTTCTCTCAGGGACTTCAACCCTTTTTTTTCCCTTGGTACCTTTACCTTATGGCTCTATTTGCCTTGCTCCTGAGAGCACTTTTATCAGGGACCTCAACCCTGTGAGTCCCTTGGTACCTTTACCCACTACACTCCTAAAAGCTCCAACTCAAATGAGTTGCTCCAACCAACAACAAGCACTAAGGACTAAGTCTTAAAAATAGAGTTGAGCACCTTACGGATAGAATGGATCAACCTCTCCCAAGCACCTCCATGGTGCGACACTGCCGTGAGGTGAAAACCCGTTTCACACTTCTTTGTAGCAGTACATAATTTATGAGTTTGTGGTAAAGCTTTTCTATGGCCTCCCTTAATTCTCCTTAAGCACCCACAAAGTTAGTGCCATTATCTGAACGGATTTCCAGTACTTCACCAATAAACCTTCTGACACCGTTAATAAATGAGTCTGTGTCTAAAGATGACAATACTTCAAGGTTTATGGCTTGTATCGCCAGGCAGGTAAACATGAGCGCATACCTTTTGACCAAAGCTCTTCCACGCTTGACCTCAAATGGTCCAAAGCAGTCCAAACTACCTCTACTGAAGGGAAGCTCATCAGGAGTAATTCTGTTGTGAGGAAGATCAGCCATTTTTTGATGTCCAGGAGCAGAAGTCAAACGACGGCAGATAACACACTTGAATTAGCAGAAGGTGATTCCCTAGGACACACCCCCTCCTCATTTGCATAGTGAGGCAGAAATGCAGACAGAAATGTAAAAAAAAAGGGCAGGCAGAAATAAATAGCGGCGAATGAATAACTAGGGTAGATAAATACAAAGGAAGAATAAAACAGACAAAAATAATACAACATGCACATAAATAAATACTTAAAATATAAGTAATTAAAAAATAAAGTTGAAGATTATAAAGCACAAAAAAATAAATAAGGTAAATATTACAAAGGCAAATACATGAGAAGCTAATTAAAAGAGTTATTTACATTTATGTCTCACTGTATAATTTAATTTCTACTAACATTTATTTGTTTATTGTATTTTTGGTGGCAATTAATTGTGTGTGCTTACAGATTGATCTAGACATTTGCCAAGAGTGCCAAGAAAATATTCCCCACACCATGACACCACCACCACCAGCCTGGACCGTTGATACAAGGCAGGATGGATCCATGCTTTCATGTTGTAGACGCCAAATTCTGAACCTACCATCCGAATGTCGCAGCAGAAATCGAGACTCATCAGACCAGGCAACGTTTTTCCAATCTTCTATTGTCCAATTTCGATGAGCTTGTGCAAATTGTAGCCTCAGTTTCCTGTTCTTAGCTGAAAGGAGTGGCACCCGGTGTGGTCTTCTGCTGCTGTAGCCCATCTGCCTCAAAGTTCCACGTACTGTGCGTTCAGAGATGCTCTTCTGCCCACCTTGGTTGTAACGGGTGGTTATTTGAGTCACTGTTGCCCTTCTATCAGCTCGAACCAGGCTGGCCATTATCCTCTGACCTCTGGCATCAACAAGGAATTTCCGCCCACAGAACTGCCGCTCACTGGATGTTTTTTCTTTTTCGGACCATTCTCTGTAAACCCTAGAGATGGTTGTGCGTGAAAATCCCAGTAGATCAGCAGTTTCTGAAATACTCAGACCAGCCCTTCTGGCACCAACAGTCATGCCACGTTCAAAGTCACTCAAATCACCTTTCTTCCCCATACTGATGCTCGGTTTGAACTGCAGGAGATTGTCTTGACCATGTCTACATGCCTAAATGCACTGAGTTGCCGCCATGTGATTGGCTGCTTAGAAATTAAGTGTTAACGAGCAGTTGGACAGGTGTCACTAATAAAGTGACCGGTGAGTGTACATACATTTTATATGTGTTAAAATTGGAAGTTTACTGGATTTACTTAATTAAGTGGATACTTTTACCTGAGCATTTCTTCAAAGTCATGTGATTTAACAGCATTGAGCTAACCACCTCCCCTCTGCTTTGGACTATAAAAGCTCTGAAAGCAGTTCTTTCTGTACTCTTCCTGCATCTGTTTGCAAAGGAGAGGTTCGCATACAAAGCAGCTAAGGTAAGAAAGTTTACATTTTAAATATACTATATCATAAATCTGCATGTTTTTATATAAAAGAAGTAATGAAATTAATAACCCAAACCAAGTTATAATATTCATACATTGTTTTTGAAAATAAGTTAATATCATAAATCTAAACGTGTTAAATGCATAAATACAACAAAAATAACAACACAGTGAGAAAAGAAATGTAATTTTTAATCATCTGTCTGCTTTAATTTTTTTAAGTAACAGTGCTTTACACAAGCTTACAGCATTAGACTCAATTAATGGATGTCGTTTTACCTTTTACTTCTTTCAGTTTTATTCTGTGTTTAATGCGAGGGAAGTGGAAAAAAAATTATTGGAGACAACGAAAGAAGAAAATATGTTCTAAATAAGGTGATTGCTCACATTTCTTTTTGGAGGTCTATGAAATAGGTAGTTTGGATTTTTGTTCTCTTTTTGAAGGATTGGATGCCACAAACTATGCAGCTGTGTTCTGTTAGGGTGTTGTCTGTACACTTCCTCAATGTAACAATAGTTGAATAACCAGTAATGACTCGTTTTTGAGGTGTGGTGTTCTAGACCAGGGATTTTTCCATATGTAAGGTAACAAGAGAAGAGCTTACTGTTCTAATTTTTTCTCGTTTGAACCCAGTCCTTTTTATTCATCAGGGAGTAATCACACAGGAGTGTGCAAATAACACGCCCTACATCTACAAGTTCGACGCTTTTCGGTACATAAGACATATTTTGGATGTTCAAACCAAAAAATATCTGGTTTATGTAAACAGGAAGTTTTGGTCTTTATTTGTAAAGGTTTCCTGAAACTTTAGAGGCTTAGGCTTCATTTAGAACCAAGCAGGGATACTCTGCTGTTTTAACTGAAGCATTCAAAAATAAAAATTTCTTCTTGGGCACGTCGTAACATGTTGCTGTTTCATCATTAGTTTCACTTTCGGAGCCTTTTTTTTTTGACCTTGCGGTCTTAAGTGTCACATATCTCTTATTGTGGATAAGGACTCATTTAACTGTGCAGTGGTTTACCATCCAAATGGTCCAGATACTACTTTCTCAAAGAATCATAATGACCTCTTATTGGCTTCTTTAAAGATAAAGGCTAGGTTAATTTTTGGTGATTTTTAATATGGATGTTTATGATAATGCTGACCTCTTTCCTAAGAAAAGTCCATTAGCGTTTCTGACTCTTTGAATTTTATTTAGTAAATATTAGGACCTACTTATTCCAAAGGACATACTTTGGACCTATCTCAAACAGTTTTCCTCTCAGTTGTCATTTTAATTCAATTCAATTCAGTTTATTTCTAAAGCACCAATTCACAACACATGTAATCTCAAGGCACTTTTACAGTTCAACCAGATCATACATAAGTTTTCTATCTAAGGAAAAAAACCAGTTGATTGCATTGACTCATTGACTCCTAAGGCAATCTATCAAACTAAGCATGCTTGTAGCGACAGTGGAGAGGAAAAACCCCCTTGAACAGGAAAAAAACCGCCAGCAGAACCAGGCTTCAGTGTGGCGGCCATCCATCTGCTGAGGCGACTGGGGTTCAAGGAGACAGAAGCAGACATAGAAAAAGCAGTACAGATACAAAAAGGCAACTGTAAAAATGGCAAATGTCCAGGAAACACTGCACAGCCAGGCAGGCGAGCTTTGAGCCAGCTCCCATGCCAGAGGACAAAACAGAGTATATCCAGCCAGTCACAGTCAGAGAAACAGGACTACACTGAACTATGACCGATCTCCAACATCTACTGTATAAAACAAAAGGTGTTGATGATGGTTCCACAGGAGAGAGCCTGATAACTAAAAAAGATCTGCCTCCCATTCCTACTTTTAGAAATTCTAGAAACCACTAGTAAACCTGCAGACTGAGAGCAAAGTGCTCTGTTAGGAAACATAAGGAAACAATCAGATCTCTGATATCAGATGGAGCATGGTCATTTTAAGGCTTTATATGTAGCCTATATGTGAGGAAGGAGGATTTTAAATTCTATTCTGGATTTAAAAAGGAAGCCAATGTGAGAGAAGCTTTCAGGATAGGAGAGATATGATCTTTTAAAAGGGATTTAAATTACAGGTCCTGATAAAAATAACACCAAGATTTTTTACATTATCAAATGAGAGTGACTGACTAATCAGCTTCTTTTTTTCAAGACTCTGGTCCAAAGACTATAACTTCTGTTTTCTCTGCATTCAGGAGCAGAAAGTTAAAAGTCATTCTTGCTCATTTTTTGTTGATGGACAAGATTCACTGTAATGACCCCCTGTTAAAAAATATTGTTGGAAAAAAAATAATTAAATACAAAAATCTGTGCCACATATAGGTGAATTAATTCAGGATTATGTGTTAAAAAAGGTGGCATGTCCTGGTTTGCCTGTTTTACTTGTGTTTGTGATCTTAACATAACTAGCAGTATTTGTGTAGTGAACACAAAGGCAGTTCACTTGGCACATTGTGTCATGCACTCAGAACATTGGACCCAGAGTATAAGCAGACAGCACAGAGATCAAGTCAAGTGCTCAACAGCAGGGGAAGGGAAAACTGGATCCATTGTAGAAATAGAAACTCAGGTTAGTGACTTAGAAAACTCAAAGGGGCCATGACTATGAGCATAAGTCACTAAACTGGTTCTGATCATAAATAGCAATTGTTAACAGGTGGATCAGATGAATGATAATGAGCAACCGGGCAGATTAGACAGGTGAATAAAATGAACCATTAAGCCAGCCATCAGCTCTAAGACTGTGACAGTCTTAGAACCACTAGACTAGAGAGCACAAAGACAAGCAGAGAGAACCTCACCAACTGTGAGGGACCAAACTTAATTTAGGACAAAAGGTGTTCAAATTTTGAAAAAGTACTTTCATTTAATTGTGTCAAAAATGATTAACAAAGGCTCAAAAGCAATACAAAATAACTTAAATAATAAATAACATGGATTTGGGCCCAACTTAACTGAAACACAACTGAGGAACCAACACAGGCATCTCTGACCTCCAACTGTTGTTCCTCTGACAGATGATCCAAACTAGGCTGGGAGGGTGAAGCAACCAAGCTGGAACCCCCTCTCCCTGGCGGCAGTGTCATACCAGGCCTTTTGTTTATGCTGAGATTTCTTCATGTGCTCATGGGCCAACGTCGTCATCTTCTCCAGCTTCTCCCTCATCTGGAGTACATAAGATACAACATTTAGAGGATCCTTGTTAGTTTACTTCCCCTCCCATAGTTCCTTTAGAACAGCCAAGGGTCCCCTCACTTCATGGCCATAAACCAACTCGAATGGAGAGAACCCAGTAGAGGCCTGTGGGACTTCTCTGTATGCAAACAGAATATATGGAAGCCACTGGTCCCAGTCAGAGCCAATTTCATTCACAAATTTCCTCAGCATTTGTTTAAGGGTTTGATTGAACCTGTCAGTAAGTCCATCAGTTTGGGGATGATAAGGTGTTGTTCTCAATCCCTTAATTCCCAGCAACTGATACACATCTTTAAGCAGTTTGGACATAAAATTTGTGCCCTGGTCAGTAAGTATTTCCTGAGGAAACCCTACTCTGGCAAAGAATTGCACCAAAACAGAATGCAACATTCTTTTGCTTTGACAACTTTCAGGGGAAAAACTTCTGATATTTAGTTGCATAATCCAAAATCACCAGCATAAATCGATTCCCCTGTTTTGTTTCTTTTTCCACTGGTCCCACTCATGTCCATGCCCAGGCGCTGAAATGGTGTACTGAGGATTGGAAGAGGCTGAGAGGGAGCTTTGTTGGGGAGTCTGTTTGATGTAATTTGACATTCTGGACAGCTCCTACAAAACTGCACAACATCTTTTTTACGTAGGCCAGGCCAATAAAAACAGCACTTTATGCGCGGCTAAGGTCTTATAAGGTTTCCCGCAGGTGGCCAGCCCAGGGAATGAATGGCCCAAACTTCAGGACAGTTTCTTAACTGTTTTGGAACCACAAGCTATTTCCTCTGTAGAGAATATCATTTTGAATACAAAAGCCATTTTTGTTGACTTTGGCCTCTTTTTAAATACTCTAACAAGATCTGGATCCTGTTGCTGCAGCTCAGATATATTACTAGGAATTTTAGTACCTCAGGCTGCAGCAATTCAGAAGGAACTACCACCATCTCTTGAAACTTTTCTGTCCTCCGCAAGGCTTTTGACTTCCTGACCTTGATTTTCTCTGTTGAAAATTCCACATTCTGAAATGGCAAGGTACTAAGGTATGAAACTATTTCCTCAGACTGCTTTGCTTGAGCCTGAGTTAAAGCAACATAACACTGAGGGTAATGTATCAGGTCAATAAGCACTGGTAGGTCCCTGCCAAGGATAATTGGAAACAGCAAGTTTTCTGCTACTCCAACGTTAAGAGGGTAAGGTTGTCGTTTTACAGTCACATAGACATCTGCTGTTGGATACTTCCTTTCATTGCCATGGACACAATGAATTGGGACTGTTTCACTGGTGCAGACAGATTGGGGTGAAACATATCTTTGCTGGACCAAGGTCTGTGTGCTCCCTGTATCAATCAGAGCCTTCAGTACCTGACCATTGAGTTCCACAAAGGTCTCCATAAATGGCTGCATTGCTCCAGGCTTTAGAGTCTCTTCCATGGGCACAAAACACATCTGGGACAGTTTAACAGCATTTTCAGAACACATTGGTTTGGCGTGACCCACCTGTCCACATATGTAACAGATAGGCTGCTTCCTCTGAAACTTTGTGTCAAATCTTTTTACAGGGGGCTTACCCACAGCTGAAACCTGTTGGGCTAAAGGCTGCCTGTGTTCATCCGTTTTCCAGCTTTGTAAAGCCCAAGAGAGTTCTTCCTCCTTGCAGCCACAAAACATCAGCAAGTTCAGCCGCCTCCTTTGCCGTCTTTGGGTGATGTTCTTTTATCCACACCTGTAACTCTGGTGACAACATTCTCAAATACTGCTCAAGAATAATAATTTCATTGATTTGTTCTGTTTTACCCTTACCCCCCAGATTCCACATACTCCGTCAGCTTCTCCGCTCATCACTGACGCATCGCCGCGGGAGCGCTTTTGTCTTTCATGGAAATCACCGAGCTGTTGCACATCCACCGCTACCTCCGCACGTCTTCCGTCCACGTATCGCCTTCTCCCGCCCGGCCACTCGCAGCACCGATGAGCCGAAGCATTTTGCTCCGGCCCGGGTCCGCTAAGCCAAGATCCGCACTGTAATCGCACTAAACAGGTTAACAACATCGCATTAAATTTCGGACCACAAATTAAAAATATAGTAGCAAATAGATTGGTTACTAGAAATTATAGCACAATTCTTATAAATATCTAAAAAAAAACCAACACCGCTTATTTAAATGATTTGATCCAAACTATTGGTTATTCACCGACCAGGAAGCAGATTCGTCTCCCCTCTTTAATTCCATTAAAATACTTATTTTATAACAGGTAGGCATAGGCTTAAAAGTTGAATCAAATCCATTCAAAAGAAACTTTACTACAGGAATGAAAAGAGATGTTGAGTTTGTTAAATAAAGTTCATTAAAAAGTTTCAGTTTTGAATTATCCTTATTCCCGTTACAAAATCTACAAAAATATAAATATATATTTGGGCAGAAAACTGAACATATGCTGGATGATGGTGGGATTTTTTGTAACGGGGATAACTTGTCCGCTCACAGGGTCTATATACAGGAATGAGTGACTTTAATTTAATGCTATTTTAAATGCTATTTGAAATGATTTAATGCTATCAATCAAGAACCATGCACAATAAAGTTATTAGTGTACATGAAATATGTAAAGGAGCTGTGCTATGAGTTCTATGACTCCTGTATGTATGTAAACACACACACACACACATATATAATGTATATATATATCCTAGCTTTTTCTCCGCCTCGGAGCTTCCGAACATAACGGCTTTATAAAACAGTTCCACGCAAATTAATAGCTTATATAATATATCTGACGCAATTGTTTTGTAGCTACTTTATTAAAGAATCATAAATGCAACGATAAACATATTTAATTAATTTTAGTGCCAATTAGCCTTGATTAAAAAGAATTATGAATTGTAATTATTTTTAATGATCCGCTGAAACCCTGGTTCATCTGGCGCATGCCCTCTACGATTTCCAAGGAACTCAGAGCTGAGGGGACGGAGCAACAGCGGCTGTAGGCTTTGCTTTGTGCAGGCGGTCTGGAGCGCAGCGGGGCGGAGCGGAGCGGAGCGCAGACGGAGTATGTGGGATTTCGGGGTTAGGTTGCACCCAATTTCTGTACAGCTCTTTCAACCTTGTATAGAGCTCTTTTGAGGTTGACTTCAAAAGAGCTCTTCAAAAAAAGTTCTCAGTTCAAAAAATTATAGAGGTAAGGGGAAGAGAGAAATAAATACATCAACATCCTTAGCTGACTGGATCCCACTTCTGACACCAATTTCTTCTAGTGAATTATGAACACCGGTGGCTGAAAACCCAACACAAAAAAACAAAAAAACAGAGAGCCCAGTGGTGTTAAAGGTAGCATAATTAGTAGCATGCTCCACCCAAGTGGGATCAGCCTCACACAGAATACGAATCTTGGTCTCAATTTCCTGGTTGGCCCTCTCTTTCTGACAGTCTGTTTGGGGGTGAAAGCCTGGCAACAGGCTGACAGAGATCCCTGACAGAGAGCAAAACTGGGATCCGAGACTTGTGATAAAAAACTGGGGGCTCCTGTCGGAAACAATGTCTGCAGCTGAAACACCTTTCGCATAAGAACCTTCCCAATCTCTTTAGCAGAAGGGAGTTTGGGCAGCAAAACCAAATGAATAATTTTAGAGAACCTGTCAATGACACTGAGGACAACGGTGTTACCTTCTGAGCATAGTAACCCGGTAATAAAGTCCATGGCAATATAAGACCAAGGTAAAGTCAGGAAGGAGCAAAAGGAGGAGAAGAGAGAAGAGAAAAAAGCAGAGGATGGAGGCCTCTTAGAAGTCTTGGACTGATTGCAGAGAGGACAGGATGCCACAAACTCCTGCACATCTGAAGACAGTAAAAGGCCACCAAACTGAAATACCAGTATGACAAAGCGAGATCCATGACAAAATTCTAAAACTTTCTTTCTGAGAACATTAGGGACAAACAAATGGTCATTACTGCAGTCACTAGGAGAAGGTTGGTCAAGGAGAGCCTGTCTGACTTATTTTTCAATGTCAAACACAGTTATAGAACATCTTGAAGACTCTGGCAACAAAACCTCCTCAGCACCACTGGGTCTCTCCTCATCCACGTCAAACACCCTGGACAGAGCTTCGGGTTTGACACTCTTGGTCCAGTGTCTGTAAGACATAGAAAACAAAAGAATAGTGCCTACCACCCCTGTCTGTGCAGAATTCAGGTACCCCAAATTCTTGTTGTTAGTCTAAACCGGAAAAGAAGTCCTGGAACCCTTGCACCGGGGTCTCCATTCCTCTAAAGCCAGCTTAACTTTTTGAGAAACCTTGCTGTTGTTTCTCAAAAAAAAATCTATGCCTACATACAATCCATTGTCTAGCCTGTAAGGTGTTAAAGATAAAATCAGAAAGAAAATAAATGGATGGATGGATGGATGGATGGATGGATGGATGGATGGAATGGATGGATGGATGAGATGGATGGATGGATGCGAATGGAAAGGAAGGAAGGAAGGAAGGAAGGGAAGGGAAGAGAAGGAAGAAAGTGAAGAGCCAACTTGGATCCAGCACCTTGATATATTGCTTGAGAATGGCTTTAGTCTACCTTCAAACCCAGGTTTAAAGCCTTGCAGAGCAACCTAAAACCCACTGCTCTCATTAAGACAGAAAAATAATAAAGAAAAATAACAAATGCTCAGTTCAGGTGTTTTCTAACATATGGGAATCAGTAAAATTGCCTATATAGCAAACTGAACAATTGTTGTTCTCTACTTAAGAAAACACTTTCGATTCTTTAAATGGAATTTTTCTTTTTATATATTTTTATTTAAAAGTCAGTGTATAACATGAATGCATAAAAACCTCATTTTTTAGCGTGTTAAATTCTGTTTAAGTAACAGATCATTAAAAATGTCTCCGGACCTTTACTGGTTGATGATTTTCTTCATTAAGACCCCGCTGATTTTTATTGGTAACCCCTGCTTTGTTGCATCTGTCATACTATATCCGTTAGCCGTTAGTTTTATCATTGTCTCCCTTTTATCTCTTCTTCCTTTTATCTCTTATCCTTTTCTTGTTTTCCTTACCTTTTCTACTTTCACATTGAAGTGTCCATATAATCTAGTAAAAGCGCCAGCCAGCAGAAAGTAGCAGGACAGGGGGAATGGGCTACACACTTAGCGGAGATTAGGGATGTTCTTGGGAGAGGGAGCAATTCAGGCCCAAACCTGACAAATGAACAGCAAAGAAAAAAGAATAAACATACACAGTCTTAATCACACCTTCCCACCTGCCGCCACTCTCAACACATAGACTCTTCAAAAAAAAAAAAGATACATAACACTCACATCCAATAGTCCCAGGACCGCTTTGGAACGCCGGTGCCCGGTCCCGGGTTGACCCAATAGGTGAACCCAGAAATTGAGATGGGGGGGGATTAGCTCCTCTATTGGCACCATGGAGCTAAACAGACTGTGTGGAATTTTACAAATGTCTCAGTAGTCTTACAATGATTTCAACATTATTCTGTTTAAAAATGTGATCATACAGTAATTTTAAGCAAAAATTCATTCTGGAAGACTCTAATCAGGCTCATCTGAACGACCTGCTGATGAGCCATGTTAAAGCTTCAACCAATCAAGATTAAGACCACACCCCCTCTTTAGCCAATCATCTTTCAAGATACCCTTCATTTAGCTTCTGGCCCAGCTTCACTCCTGCTCACCAGACAAACTTTCAACCACCGCTGCCCATCTCCCTCCTCACTCTCAGGTTATTTTCAGTCTAACTAATCTTCTGGCTTATTCCACTACTCTAATCATTTTACTAAAATACTTGAAGGAAGCCATCTATGTTAAGAGAGAAAAAACAACTTTAAACAGAGGTGGTGGACTCATA
>JAGKQL010000032.1:252977-270522 GCA_018398635.1 Cyprinodon brontotheroides | reverse complement strand
TTGTATCAGTAGAAAGGGTAGAAAATGTCATTTGGAGCAAAACCCCCTGCAGCCCCTGGGATTCGCATTTGCGGCGCCTTCGCCAGCATGTTCATTGATGTTGTGCCTCCCCAGAATTCCATGGGGAGGCATGGGGAAATTGCCTAAGAAAGTCCACATCGCCAATTTCCTGACAATTTACGGAGTTTTCGGGCGTCGCAAATTCCGTCGCAAAATGCCGGGCAAGTAACTCCTGAAGTTCCACCTAATAATCTACAGTGTCGGTGATACGGGATCTAAAAATCCCACCCTTCTACATGCAGGCAGGCAGAAAGTCACTGCTGGCATGTGAGAAGGAGGATTTTCAATCTATTCCTTGATTTTAACAGGAAGCCAAATGAAGAGAAGCTTTCGTGATAGCTTTCATATGATCTCTCTTTTAATTTTCACTTGCAAACCCCTACAGTATTTTGATCAGCTGGAAGGCTTTCTTAACCAGCTCTTGTGGACTTCCTGTTTGGAATAACTGAGTGAGGAGCTGCTGCAGCTGGCCAGAGGAACTCCATCTGAAGTTAAGTTATTTTCTCTGTGATATAAATGTTTGAAAGATTTAATTAGACTACTCTTTAGTACACTACTTCACACTTGTCAGTTTCACATGGTTTTATTTCTGATAGCAAGGAGTAGCTTAGCCTATGCTAGCGCTAGCTTAGCATTGCTATGGCTTCTCTCTACCTCCCTTGGCTCTTTTCCCCCTCTTCCTTCCCTCTCCCCTCTCTCCCCTGCTCTCTGTGTCATTACACAAGTTATTCTCTGCCTCCCTTTTCGGTGCAATATAAGCTTGCAAGTGTAGCTTGTAGCTTTGGGAGGCTTGTGGGGTGTCAGAGTTAGAATCCGGGCTTCACTGTTAAACATCCAGGAGTTAAAGTAGGAGTCCCACGCCGTCCTCCAAAGTGCCTGGAGCAGCCAGGCGACAGTAACCGCGCCAGTAGTCGCGGATCTCTGGCCCACCGTCACCAATCACCTCAACCCGTCACATTTCAACCGCTCTTTTCCCCTACCAGTGACACACCTTACCTGAGAGAAGCCCACTTCATAAGAATGCCCATAGTCAGGAAAACGTGGCATTAGAGACACGGGGGACCATAGTCAACTGTTTGCCGGGATCTGGTCACCTTACATCAAATCCTACCTGAAACTACTGGCTAATGGCATAAGGCTAAATACAGTAAGATTGTTATTCACACTGGTGGTAATGGCCACCCGTTACGTATCGGAGGTCACTTTCAAATTAGTGTTGCTTCTCGTGTAAGTTTGCCAAAAAATGTCGGACTCATAATTTTCTCTCTGGTCCCCTGACTCCAATCTGACCAGTGGATGATACATGTTTAGCCGCAGATAAGCGCCATTCAAACCGCGCTGCCCAGTGGTATCCTGAAAAAGAACGCATACATATTTAATAATTGGCAACCCTTTTGGGGAAAGCCTGGTCTGACCCTCGCTGAGAGACGGCATCCATCCCACTTTTGATGGTGCAGCTCTTCTTTCTAGAACCTGGCCACATTTATAGTTAGTCCTCCAAACCCTGACCACCCAGGGTGGTCAGGGTAGAGAAGCAGCAGAGTTGTAGTTTAACACAATCTCTGCAGCTCTTAGTGTTACACCTTTACTCCCATCCAGACAGTGTCTCCTGCTCCAATGACCAAAAATCTATAATAAAATGTACAAAGTATCTCAGCTAGAATAAATCATGATAAATCTAATTAAATCAAAATAACTCAATTAAAGTGTTTAAACGATTAAATGTGGCCTGTTTAACATAAGATCGCTTTCCCCTAAAAGTCTACTAGTTAATGACTTGCACTTGTGATACCACATTGACTTGTTTTTCTTTTGCCTTTTGCAGCAACCTGTGGCTGCAGGCAAAGAGGGATTGCGTGGAAAGCATATGAGCACCTGAGCTATTAAATATTCACACATACCCAGGACGCTTCTGGGCGAAAAGAGGAGGAGAACCGCTCAATAATCTTCCAGTCTGATCTCTACATTTCCGATTACTCCCAAAACAGTTAATACCTGGCTAAACTCTTGCAAGTGGAACATTTAACCCTTAATTTCCCAGATCCAAATTTCAAGCGCGTGCGCAAGAAAACCCTCTTCTTTTGTAACTTTCCGCGTCCTCCAGGATCCTTATACCACTTGGAGATTTTTAGATGAGTTTCTTCAGAGTTCCTTCTGATTAGTATTACATACTGACAGGGTCATCATAGCAGGTGAGATTTTTAAATTATCCCAATGCTTGACATTGCGAGAAGAAGCGATGATAGCTTAAGAGCAGCCTTTAATGCTATGTTAGACACCTACGGCTTTTGTTCAAAATGTGAATTGTCCCACACATTCTCGTCTTCATACTTTGGATCTTGTGCTGACATACGGACAGAATGTGAAGAAATAACAGTATTTCCTCACAACCCTGTCCTCTCCCAGCCACTTCCCAGCAACCTTCAGGATTACTTTAACAGAGTTCTCTTCCCCCAAAAAAGAAGGTTCCATTTTAGTAGATCTTTATCAGATAGTGCAGTTATAAATTTTAAAGAATCTGTTTCACTCTCACTCCCTGTAATCGCTGAGTGCGCTGCTGTAGAGTGCAAAAGCATAGCTTATTCCCCTGCTAAGTTACACTTTATGATGGGGTTGCTAGTTCTCTGCATACCGCCTTAGACAACGCAGCTCCTTTTAAAATGAAAACCATAGAAAGCTTGTTCCTTGGTTTAATGCAGAGCTGGCTCTTTAAGCAAAATGGCAGGAAACTGGAGAGAAAATATCGGCCTGAGTCCTCCTACCTACTCTGGAAAAAATTGTTTACTGCTGTATAAGAGGACCCTTTGTAAAGCAAGAGCAGTATATTTCTCCTCAATAATAGAGGAGAATAAGAATAATCCAAGATTTCTAATGCAGTTGTTAAACTCACCCAGAGCCATATACCCCGTTTGTTGAACCGTCCACTCCACCTGCTCTTAGCAGCAATGTAATTTTATGATACCTTCTTTTTATAAATAAGATTGGATCTTATTAAAATAAGATCATAAGCACTCTATCCGCGATTAAAAATTCGAGGTAGTCATGGAATCTGAACCCAGTTTATAGACTGCTTTTGATCCAGTTGAACTTCTTTCCTGAACAGTGCGCCCACGCCCCTACCAAGCCTTCAAGTTGTATGTTGTATCCACCTAAACTGTGGTTATTTAAGGCAGTATGGCCCCTTTGATCTCACCTCCCTCCATTTTAGATGTGATTAATCTATACACCTGTTACAGTGATTATGTACACTAAAGCTTTTTAAGGTTGCTTAAACCTAAACACTCCTGCTTAGAAAACCCGTCTCTTCCAAACCCCGGAATACAGGCTTACATGAGATTTAATTGCCAAAAGACCTATAATCTCTCCCTTCTCCTTATCCCATGAAATTGCTTCTTGGAGAGTAGTTGCTGCAGCAAGGGCATAAAGGGGATTTCGCGATCACCCGCCATAATGAGCTTTTTGAAGGGGGTTTTTAGTGCAAACTTTCCAGGGAAGCTTCATCATAGCACTTCGAAACAGCTCTGGTATGAAAGTCACTAAACATATTCTCATGGCCTCTGAGATAATGGACTTACAGCATCACCAGTACAACAAGTCACCGCTGGATCTTAGTGCTGCGACTGGATACGCTTGACCATAATAAATGCTTTTTAGAGAGACTTGAGGTATATGGCACTTTGCTTAAAGTTAAAAGTAACAGCACTGGACACAGAGACAGAAATCTTATCTATCTACTGGTCCGATTCTGTGCTCTTGTTCATCATTAATTATAGATCTTCAACACGCTCAAAGGTTACCTGTGGAGTACACCACAGGGATCAGTGCTAGGACCAATTCTCTTTACTTTACATACATGCTCCCAATTGGTAGAAAGTTATTAGACAGCATGGGATTAATTTCCACTGTTATGCTGATGATACCCAGCTATATCTGTCTATAAATCCAGATGAAGCTAATCCATTACATAGATTACAGGCATGTCTTGAAGATATAAAAACCTGGATGACTCTTAACTTTCTGCTTCTGAATGCAGACAAAACAGAAGTTATAGTCTTTGGACCAGAGTCTCTGAAAAAGAAACTGATTAGCCAGTCACTTCATTTGGATGGATTAAACTGATTTCAGATAATAAAGTAAAAAATCTTGTTGTTATTTTGATCATATGACCTGTCATTTAAATCCCATATCAAAGAGGTTTTTAGGAATTTCCCTTCTTTTCATCTGAGAGAACATTGCAAAAATTAGAGAAATCTCCTGTCCAGGGGTGATGCTGAGAAACTAGTCCATGCATTTGTTACTTCAATGTCTTCATTTATTGCTCCATGGTAAAAATCACTAGAAAAAACAGGCACTTTGTCACACATTTACCATAAGCAAAGGGGAGCAGGAAGAAAATCAGACCATGTTTTGTCTGCCCCAGTTGAAAAACTGAATAACCTTTGCAAAGCTGATTACAGTAGAAACAAAGCAATGAAATAACAAACATCTGTGTTCAATTAAAGTAATAAACATATTTTTCTGAAACTATCAATTCTTAATATAATTTGTTTACACATATATATGAATTGACACAAGGAGGGGATCATTTTTTTTCTTTTTTTTTTATTATTGTTTTTTTTTTTTTTTGTCTTTTTTTAATGTGCATATTAAAAGCTGTTGCCTTTATTTAGGCCAGAAAACATTTTCAAGCTGGAGGCCTGTGTTTGTCTAATAGCCTCTGTAGGGAGGAAATCTTCTGTTTGCCTGCAGGCCTCTGGTTGGATGGTGGTTTCCATGTGTGGGGGGGCCTTGGTTCATGTACAGTCCTGCGTCTCGATGGTGGCTTGTATGCAGATGATGGCCGGCATTTATGTAGACGCTTGGGTTTGTGTTGAAGCCTCCGTTTGGATTCTGTCTCCTGTTTTCATGGTGGGGGCCTCTAACTGTGGAACCACATCTGTTTCTTTGGGGCCTGTTTTGAATGGGTGCCTCTTTTTGACTGGAAGCTTCAGTTATCATGGACTCCTCTGTTTGTGAGGAAGCTTCATGATGTTCTTTTTTCAAAGGAAGTTTCAACTCTGCTGTCAATTGTGAGACTTGACTCTTCAGAGATTTGATCAATTCCTCCTGTTCCTTGAGTCTGGAGTCATTTTCAGTTTTAGTCTTCAGCTGTTCCTCATATTTGAGCCTCAGCTCTCGTTCTTCAACAAAAGCCTCTGCCATCCTCCCTTCTCTGCTGGCATTTTTCTCAGCCTGCCTCTTCAGGAAGGCAAGCTCATGCAGGACACTGACGCACACTGTAACTGTGGGAATGCGTGGTAACTTTGACGCACCTGTAGGCTGGGTTACAGTGAATGTTTCCTGCTTCTCCTCTTTCTCTTCACTTTTGAGTCTCATGCTACGTTCACTTTCTAAACTTTTTTCCAGTTCTGCGATTTGTTTCATCTGAGTTTTGCAGTCAACCTGAAACTCGATTCTTTGTTCTCTTTCCTCATGCAGATCACAAGTCCTCTCGTGCAGCTCTGTTTTTAGAGCAGTAACCTGCTGAGTGAGGTCGTTGATTTGTTTGATAGCCTCTTCGATGCACATCGAGCGAGGTATCATCGTAACAGCTGATGCATGGCGCGGCATCCTGTTGCTTTGATGGAACTTGGAGCGGTCAACATCAGTTTTTCTGTTGGTCCCTGTGTGCCATGGCTTTCTCTTGTTTTCATCTGGTTTGAAAGACACGTAATGAACTGGGTTATCAAAATGTGGCCAAACTGCATGTTTGTATTGACCAACAAAACGCTTACCATGATGGTGTGAGTACGGTGCTTCAGAAGAAAGACCCGCACTGGGGTGAGTCTTTGGTTCTTCTAACCGCGGAGATGGATGGCAGACATGCTTGCTGGACCTTGTCTGAATCAAGAGACGTAGAGTCAGCAGTGAGAGATGATTTCAGCTGAACCTCCTCTAAAGGGGGAGCCTCAATGGTAGCAGAAGAAACCGCTTCCCCTTGGATCTCTGGACCATCTTCTGTTTTGCTGAGATGCAGCTCGCTGGTGACAGAGCTGTCATCTTCAGCTGGGAAAATAATGGCATCATAGTCGACCTGGATGGGGAGGTCAACCATGTCTTCCCATGAAAGTTTAGCTGGAGAGGTTTCGTTTCCAAAAACAAACTGTTTTTGCTCCATGGCTAACTTTCTATCAATCAGAATATCTACCTAAAAGTCGTGTGATATCTGAGAACGATGTCTGGCTTGTTTCGCTAAGATTCGAACGTGCTTCTCAAAAGGGATCTGTCTCGATGAAGGTCCGGAACAGATAAGAACACTGGGTGGGTTTATGCTCAGATCCCTTCCAAAGTCTGTGATGTCATCAGCAGTCTCTTTGTGACATCACATGCCAGGTGTTCGAACATTCTAATCCCAACTGCTGAACACGGAATGCATTTTTTAAAATAGATTAGCTGTTTTTTAAACAATAACTTTCTTCTTTGTTCAATTTGGGTTATTTTTGGTTTTCTTTTACTGATCAGATAAAAAGTT
Organism: Cyprinodon brontotheroides; assembly: GCA_018398635.1. Taxonomy (NCBI): domain Eukaryota; kingdom Metazoa; phylum Chordata; class Actinopteri; order Cyprinodontiformes; family Cyprinodontidae; genus Cyprinodon; species Cyprinodon brontotheroides. The sequence goes on along the minus strand of JAGKQL010000032.1, from coordinate 263,951 downwards.
ATTCAAAGAAAAATATATGCTTTGAAATGTAAATGTCCTTGAATATTTTTTAAGATTTCTCATAGTTTTGTATTTCAGTTTTACAATCAAATACAGACATTTATAAACAGTATTTAACTAAAGTATTACTGTCTTCAAAGACCTCATTACCTACCTTATACCACCCAAGAAGATTCAACACTTTCTGGTAGCGATGTTGCTAGGCAACATTAGGGGGAACCGGTATAGTTTCCGTTCTACATTTACTGCAACAGTAGCTTGCTAAGCCCAAAACCTCTGAGCTTTTTGAATTTGGGTGAGACTGAGGCCAGTTTGTAATGATTCCTGAAGCAACCAGCAACAGAGTCCAATAGGAAGTGGATCAAGACCATTTCAGCAAGTAAGACTCGATCCAGTTATTTGGTCTGGACCAGATTTTGCTGGGCTTAAATCAGATCTGCACAAAAGATCGAAACCAAGAGGGGGAAACAAACTCTGGTTGATTTAGCTTAATAGGGCTTATTAGTGCTTTTTATAAAGCTATGTGCCATAGAAAGTGCTTTAGAAGAAACCAGCTGATTATAACAGACTCTTTTCCTTCCTACCCACCAATAAAGAACATAGTCAACAACAACAAAAAAACAGACCATAAATAGATTTATGGCTTCTCACCAAACTGTGATAACTGTGATTAAATTCAGTTTAAACAAATGCCATATGTTGCCACCCCTCAAAAATTCCTGCCCCCCTCTCGCCACCCCATAAATATTTTTCTAGATCTGCCCCTGTATGCAATTTATAGTTTATGGCTATATACTATAAATACTATATACACAGAGGGTTCTTAAGATGCAATGCTGTTGTAGTTTCTAGTCCCTGAGCGAAGGAGAGAGAGAGGCAGTGACAATGTCCTGGGGTCTCTGAGCCTTGTTGACAAGGCTGGTAGCGGTTGGGAAGAAACCTGATGGAGCGCAGGAGTCCCGGATTCCTGGAGGCATACAGATCCTAGAGAGAAGGAAGATGGCTGCCAATCACCTTCTTTGCAGACCGGATGACACGCACAATGATGATGGAGGACGGGACGATGGAGCAGAAGTGCACCATCACTGTCCTTGGCAGGTTGAATTTTTTCTGCTGCAGCAGGAAGAACTAACCTGACAACAGCCAGATGCATGTCTAGCTCCGCCTAGCTCCACTCACATACATCTGGGACATCGCTCATTGAAAGTGATTTCCCCAACCAAATTTATGGTCTGGCCAATCAGGACGCAGGGTGGGTGTTTCCTGGATGTGACGTAGTGGAGAAGCGACCGTGAGATTCCAACAACAATGGCGGCTCGCATCGAGGAAGCAAGCGTTAGCATTGATGCTGCTATTTCTTCTGTGTTGTCCAATCTATCTGATATTGTTTCATTAAAAGAACATCAGAGAACGCTTTGAAGGCTTTTGTTGGTGGAAAACGATGTTTTCGCCCTTCCTAATCACGACGCCTCACAGCGTCACGGGTTAGCTTCGGTGTGAGTGGTTGAAATAGCACGTCGATAAAGATGACAGACAAGTGGCTTCTGCAATCATATGCAAGGAGTTTTGATAAGGCCCAGCCTTCAGTAAAGGCAATTCCTATGGCGGTGTCCCAGATGTATGTGAGTGGAGCTAGGCGGAGCGAGACATGCATCTGGCTGTTGTCAGGTTAAGGAAGAACACCCTCTGCTGGGCTTTCTTGGCGAGGGAGTTAAAGTTCAGCTCCCACTTTAGGTCCTCCTCAAAATGTTCATAATCGGTTCATTGGGACATAAAACATTTGTCATGAATGGCTAAAGGAATTAACCCACATGCAGAACACCAGACTGGAGACAGAGGAAATGTTAACAATGTTTATTAACGGGAGATACACAGAGAAACATGGACTGGTTCTGGTACAGGTCCGGGTCTGGGATTACTGATATCTGGAGAGATGGAGAGTTTGGTTAGCCTATACTCTCTATATAGAGTATAGAGAAGAGGTCCTAGCACTGATCCCTGTGGTACTCCACAGGTGACCCTGGAGCATAAGGGAGATTTGTCATAAACATGAACAAACAAACCTCATCTAGTTCAGACTACAACTCTTACTGTGGGAAAATGTGCTAAACTCTATTTTTTTCTGATTTTTCATCGTTATTATAAGCATTTAAAAGCCAATAATTACTTACTACTTAGATTTATTTTGTCATTTTGTATACACAAGTATAAACAAAAAGAAATTTCATTTAGATCAGCTCTAGAGAATTTCATATTTTAAAGTGCAGCTTTGAAAACAGTAATACATAAAAAAAATAGTAATATAAACATATGACTGTATATTTACAGTTCTAACATTCTTTTTTATTTTTCTTACTTTGGAAAGATAGGCCAAACTGTATTTTTGGAGAGTTATTCATTGTTATTATAAGCATATAATAGCCAATAATTACACTGTAGATCATTGTAGTGCCACAAAACGTATAGCACACATAGATAACCTCATCTAGTTCAGACTACAACTCTTACTTTTGGAATATGTGCTAAACTCTATTTTTTGAGATTTCTTAATTGTTTTTATAAGTAAGCCAGGTGCGCAATCTCTGCAACAGGAAGGACTCACCTTGGGTTTGTGAAAACTGCTAAATTGTAGCTTCATATGTAGAGCTTTTCCTTGGGTGAAATAAATGTTACTGCTATACTGAAAACATACTGTTTGTCATTTTCTAAGCTGAAATATTGAATGATGTGAAAAGGCGAGACAAGATAAAAAATACAATTATTTTCTAAGTTGTTCTTTCTTTCACATAGTGAGCTTTGCAATATAAATCAGTCTGTTGGTGAATGGACAATATAAATAGGGCTCTGCCACGTTGCCTTGTTGGACGTCACCATGTCATATTGAGCTAGGCAAATACGCTAGCGCATAGCCTTGATACAAACGTGTTGTTAAGTTGACAGAAGAGACAGAACTAGAGAGAAAAAAAGATGATAAACTCTGGGTTGTTCAATTTAGGTTTTTCTTAAATAAGAAGCCATTTAATCGATATGGTGACTTATCAGCATTATTAATCATTTGGGATCCATATAAAGTTCTGAGTGGGGAGCAGGAGCGTAGCGTATACTGAAAAGTGTTTGCTACAAGTCCTGCTCATATGTTCAGTTCATGCCATGGGTTCAGTTTCTGCACTTCATAAAAGCCATCAAACAGTGGGAACAGAGTAAATTGCACGCCCATCAGACGAAGTCCAAAACCTGCTGTTTACAACCGCGCAACGCTGATATTTTCCAAAACGCTTGCCGTAATTAGACGCTAGACGTAAAGATAAATGTGAGCGTGCCACACTAATGCATGAAAACGCTGCAAAATGTATGCCAGGCCTGTAAGTGGCGCTATGGTGCCAGTAGGCTAAAAATAAGTACCATTTTTAACTTAAATGTTGGGCACACTCGTACGCACTAATATTTATACATGGTTGCCCCGCACATCCAAGTCCATTTTCGTGGTTAAGTCAAATTCAGGTGCTGAACTATGTTCAGTCGATATTGCTCTGTTCTTCCTGGAGATATTCCAGAAGAAGAAGATTCTGTTGTAAGCTCCGACAGCAGGGTGAGTACCATTAGGGCAGTTCAGGGGCCACGCTCGCCATTGTTGTTGTGATACTGGTCGCACAGAGTCGCTGTTGCTGAAAAAATAAATGCAGTCAGCCTTGCCTAAAGATGGAAAAGTATGCTAAAATGTTCTCAGCTCAGGAATCTTCCACCCGTATGAAGGCTGAATAAAAAAAAAGATCGCTTACAGACCCCCAAGATATGACTTTTTGGCGGTGGATGAGAGGCTGGTTTGGTGAAAAATTTGTGCGTTTAGGCCAGGGTAATCTTGTCTTCTGACGGGTTCCCCAGTCTCATGTAGAAGGGCTGGTCATATCACAGGTTATTTGCATTACAACAAGGACAGTTAGCAAGGTAGAGTGAATACACAAACTTGTAGAGGGGAGGGGGGCTTGCAGGAAAACTGGAATTCTCCAGGATTTCTAGTGCTAATGCACTTTGCTCATGGCAGGAGAAACAGACAGTAAAAACCTGACGTTATTCTTCCCCATAAAACGCTTTGCATGTGCAGTCCACCTGCTAGCGGCAGGGATGCGACAACTGCATTATAAATTATTTTACTGCGATTAGATCTGTGCTCTCTCCAGTTCCGCCAGGCCGACGTATTATAGTGCATACCCACGTTTGCGCCACTGACAAGCTAATATAACTTGAGAGAGGTGGTGTGTGCAAATTTGTAAAGCACAGAGGATGCTCATTGCTCACTTTACCTGGTCAGTCTACTCTACTCATCTTGCAACAATGAATACACCGAAAGCACAACCTAACACTCCCCATAGAAGCAGTAAAGTTACCGGACCAGATGTTTACTTTTTCTGGAATTGGGAGTCGAAAGTTTTTCGGAAGCAGCGCTTGGTTATTTGCAGAAGGGCACATCAGTGCAGTGAAGGCAGTATAGTGGAGCGCACGGTTCATCATGGCAGACCAGCCAATGCGTTACCGCACGTAGATCTACTGTATAATGAAAGTATCTGCGCGCACACGGCGAAACCAAACTGCCCAGTGATTTGCGCGCACTGCAGTCCGCGGTGCCAGAAAGTATATAATTATTTTTTGCGTTCTCAGTGTCCCTTTAGGGGCCCGCCAGAAATGTTCGCTCCCAGCAAATAGAGAATAAGCTTTAAACCGTCGCGTACTTGTCTTTGAACAGAAGGTGGCACTCTTTAAACTTGGTCTGAAACAATCTCTTCAATGGAAATTTGTGAAATGGGAAGATATATCTCCACATCTTTAGAAACATCTGAACAAATGTTGTGGCAAGAGTTGATAGTACAACCCAAGCATTTGTCAGTGTCTTTAATGTGGGTCGATGTACCAATGAGCCAGTAAAGGAAACATTAATATAACTCAAGTCAGTTATCATGCATTTCTGTATTTGAATAAGAGCAATATATGCTTTTATTTTGGTGCCAAACATTTTGACGGGTATATGGGAATAAAACATCCCACTCAGAATGATGAATACTACAGTTTATTATGAAGTAAATAAATAAATATTACACTTGTCAAATCGCAGTTCATTTACACACTGAGGAACTAAATTGATGGTGATGTAAGCTGGAAACATTACTCCTCCATTTTAATAGGTACAAATGGCCTGAATCATGTTGCACCCCATCTCAACCAGCTGCCATAGTTCTTTTCAGTCAAGTGTTATAAAAACATTGTTTTATTTAACACTGTCATCATAGTATCATGCTGGATTTTTAAGAGCCTGTAGGAAACCTTAATTTTTTTTTCAATTCCAACAGGTTTGATTTTGACTTCTGAGGTTAGTGACATGGTACATTTTGCTGAGGTTACCTACAGTATCAGACAAAAGACAGCATGGTCAGAAAGTAATTAAAAAAGGTCTTCAGTCATATTTAGGTGGGCTGTGGTTTTACACATTACTCAATTTACACTAAAGGGCCCAACTATTACTGGAATAATAGTTATATGCCTTTACGTTTTTTTCCACACTAAATGCTAATCATACCAACTGAATACTGCATTAAGGATTAAATCTTTAGACCAGAATTTTTTTCTAACTCCTTAATGCTCTATTTTTGGTCTGTCTGTGCAAACTTTGGCCTTAATTTACTGTTTTTAGCCGACATGTCCATGTGTTTTAAATTTATGTTTATTTAGAGACAGTCAATTCTCTTCTGAAACGTTTACATCCACAACACTGTTCATACACTGGATTTCCTCTTTTTTGACTCTTCTCTATAAACTAACAAGATGGAGGTATTAATCCCAAACAGATCCGCAGTTTAAAATAAAGTCCCTTTATTTAAAGTTTCCTTCATGTTGAATTGCAGCAAGTAATACCATTCCTGGATATTTTAGGGTGCTAGGTTATTGTTAAGTTGATGTGATTGGCTGATATGCTGTTTATGCTGACATGTCAATGCATTAGTGTACCTAATGAGGTTTCTACAGAGGTTGTCAAAAAGGGTTGTCTGATCAGGGCGTATTGAAACGATATTGATGCGGCACCTGATATTTTTCTGTTTTTTTCTAGTCTTGGTTGTAGATTATTTGTAGATGAGATATGTAGTTTCTCCAACAAGTCATTGTCTTCCCAAAAGTCTTTCCGCACAGTTAGCTTTTCTTTGAAAACCTCCAAAGACAAACGCCAAGGAGATATTTTGATTAAATATCTGAAATATTTTAACCGCCTCTGTTAACGCAGAAAAGTAGCACTTCTACTTTGACTTCCTGTCATATGACAAACCTCCTTATCTTATCTTTTAGGCTGAATTCAACCAGTCCCCTCTGCTGCCCCAGAACAGAGCAGGGTCAAAGCCATAATCTGTCTTTGGTCGTTGTCCTTCTCAAGATCCAGAAAACACAGGCATACTATAGAGTGTATTATGAACCTCGAAGCAATGCTTCAATCAATCAGTCAGTCAGTCTGCCTGCCTCTCTGTATGTCTCATTGATTGCTGTTGCAGTTAAAAATACAGATTTTTATAGAGAAAAACTTCAACAAAACATTGAATGTGTTTCTTTAAATTCTTTAATATGTTTTAAAAAACATATATCCGGAACTTTCATATAACTATTACACCAAAAATAACAGAACAAACACCTATGAACAGGTCCAAAAGCAGATGCCATCCCATTATACATTCAAAAGAAAACTTTAAAAAGGCAAGCATTAGTTCATCCTTCATTGCAGTAGTAAATTATCTTATTAACACAATTAAGTTTGCTTACACTTTAATACAGCCTGGAATGGAGTATCATGTGAACCGCCAGAACTATTATTATTATTGAGGTATAGAAATAATCCAAGAAGAAATGTAATATTGATTTGCATTTTTTTTCTTTTTATTCAAATGATGTGTTTATCATCGGTGTTATAAAGCTAAACCCAATTTCAGATCACAATGATATTCAGAAAAGTTTTTGCTAAAGATTTTTTAACAGATTTTGAAGATTCAGCTAAAAGACCATTAGAAGGATTTCATTACTTAGAAGGCTGCATGTTGACAACTGCTGGGCCTTTCTTGCGATACTTCAACTCCCGATGCATCTGGCACCAATTGCACCACACACAGATACAGGATGTGGCAATGTCCTTACAGATTGAACCCTGCAGGAAAAGGTAGAAAAATTTTGTTCCACATGTTGTTTTATATAACACTGCATGAGGTGACTCTGTTTTTCTTAATAATTGCTCAAACATTAACAAATTATTCAAATGTTTTACCTTTATGTTATATTTGTGCCGAACTCCAACTCTCAGGGCTAAGCCTGCAGGAGGCACAAACAGAGGTATCCCAAAAGCCGACATCACAGAGGGGCTGCATATGTCACACAGTGGAAGACAACGGTTCTGTCCAAAATTTCCTGCGACGGTGCATGCAAGACAGGGGCAGCACCAGAAACCATAGCAGCCTGACCAAAAAAAAAAAAACAACATAATATTTTTCAAAACATGTATAAAGGTAGCTGTTTTTGATGAATTATGGTTTTAAAAAGTAAATGATTCGTTGGAATAGAAACTGAGGATATTTACAAGATTTCATGTCATCACAGCAGCCAAAGAGGCCAGAGTTCCAATCGACTTCGTTGGCCATCTTTCACCAGTCCTTTGCTAAAAAAAGAGAAAAATGACAGAATGACATGTCAAAAAAGTATGAATGTGTAATAGAATATGGAACATTACAAATAATGTTCTGCAGCATTTCATCTTCCAGACAACAGATGTCTTGAGTAAACCTAATTAGTTGGTGTACCTTCTGTGATCTTCTGTTGTCAGCATGCCCAGTAACACTACCCACTCAGTTTTCATATATACAGTACATATGGACTAGACATAAGGGAGTTACAGTGTCATTCTGGTTTAGAACTTAAACAAGTTAAGTAGACAAGTTACCTGTCTAATCAATCACCTGTAAATGGCAGTTGTTTTGTTTACAGTTTTCCGGAGAAGGCATGACTCGAAGTATTTATGAGTCATTTTGGCAAGAAGGGGAGCTTGCAAACTAGGCCACAGTAAAAGTAGAATCATTTCCGGTTTCCCATGAACAAATATGTAATGAGAAGTAATGCAATAAATGCAAAAAACTAATTCTAGAATTATTGATTAGCTTTCAACTCTGATTTAACAGATTAATGCAGTTACTTAGGGTAGACCATCACAGATTATACATGCCTAGATGTAAAAAAAACAAAAAAACTTCATCTAATATTTTCCTGGTTAGTTATATATCTTTTTTTTTGAGAAAGCAACAACTAAAACATATAAAATACTTTGAAAAGTCCATCCTCGCTCAAATATATAGATGTTCAACAATCTAACTAATTTAGGTTTGAGGAAATTAATCATTTTCCATGTTATTTTGTCCTATAAAATTCCAAAGGGAGGGATTTGTTGTGAAACTCGCAGATAAGATTGAAGAATATCATTGAAGTGGTAATTGCAACAATGCTTGACAAAAGATACATGTTTATGATATAAAAATATTCCTTCATCTGTCATATTAACAATCCATAAACATTTTTCTTTAAATGGATCTCAAGAAATGCAACATGGAAATCAAAAGAAACAGGCCATCTTTATCTTTTTGTATGTTGCAATCTTAATCGCTTTTGGATTACACGAATCCTGGACAAACACATTTTTTTTTTTATTTTGGAAAAACTCAATTTGGCAAAACAACACTACACAGCACCAAACAGAATTACAATAACTCTGTTTTTTAAAAAAAGTTGCCAACAGCTCAATGCAACAAGAAAAATGTAAACCAAAATGAAAGGATTGTTTTACGCTTTTAAATATCATGGGTTTGACAAATGTTACATATGCTCATCAATGCACAGTTTTTTGTCAGTAGAAAAAGTTGTGAAATTATTATTGTATTTGCCAGCAACAGTATGTTCTCCTTCGTGCCCCGAAAACTATCAATCTAATTTCTATAGAAAAATTTGTAAAAAGAAGTTTTTACAAACAAACATAATCTCACCTGAAGAATCTGGAAGCCCCGTTGTCACCAAGAAGAGTGCTGAAGAACTGTGGGTGTGTGAGGTGTGGTGTGTCAGGAGTTATTCAGCACTTTGCGGTAAGGAAAAAAAGCAATGCTGCAGAACCAGAATTCTTGCGTAAACTGGGGTTTCAAAAACAATGCATGGAATTAGGAGCCTATCTATTTGTCTTCATCTGTGCAGGTGTGGTCAACCTGTCAGTAGGCCACCAGAAACTGAAGAATACTTTACCCTAAAAAAAACAACAGCCACACCCCAGAATGATGACGGAGCTGTACTGTGCACATACATGGAAGTTTCTGTGACATGGCTGTCATTTACCTTTGACTGTAGATACTCGTTTCCCCAAGTTCCATGGGAATGTGGCTGATCAAGAAAGGTAAACAAACAGTTTATTGTCAAGCAGAAATCATTTTGAGTTCTCTGAGGGAAACATTCTTATGCGCTATAGAGAAAATAAGACATTGAGATCATTATGTTTCATATTAAATATATGTAAAAGGATAGCTCTCTGTTTACACCTTTAAACTTTCTCTCCCCGATTCTTTCCTGAAGAAGAGATCAACCAGAACAAACTCTTTAAATAACATTTTGTAATGTATTTATATACACTACCGTTCAAAAGTTTGGGGTCACATTGAAATGTCCTTATTTTTGAAGGAAAAGCACTGTACTTTTCAATGAAGATAACTTTAAACTAATACACTTTCGGCTTACACACTAATACAACTTTTAAAGAAATACACTCTATACATTGCTAATGTGGTAAATGACTATTCTAGATGCAAATGTCTGGTTTTTGATGCAATATCTACATAGGTGTATAGAGGCCCATTTCCAGCAACTATCACTACAGTGTTCTAATGTTACAATGTGTTTGCTAATTAGCTCAGAAGGCTAATTGATGATTAGGAAAAACCTTTTGTGCAATCATGTTCACACATCTGAAAACAGTTTAGCTCGTTACAGAAGCTACAAAATGACCTTCCCTTAAGCAGATTGAGTTTCTGGAGCATCACATTTGTGGGGTCAATTAAACGGCTCAAAATGGCCAGAGAAAAGAAAACTTTCATCTGAAACTTCGACAGTCTTTTCATGTTCTTAGAAATGAATGCTATTCCATGTGAGAAATTGCTAAGAAATTGAAGGTTTCTTTTTTATTTTATTTATTTAGCCTTTTTTTACAGTACGTGAAGAACTACTGAAATTACTTTCAGATTACACATACATAGATTAGTTACTTCCGCAGGGGAAATTAATTTCCTAAGGGTTAGGATTAATGTATCATGTGTCAACGGTGTGTACTACTCCCTTCAGAGGACAGCACAAACAGGCTCTAACCAGAGTAGAAAAAGAAGTGGGAGGCTGTGTTGCACAACTGAGCAAGAAGATAAGTACACTGGATTCCTTAGGGTTAGGATTAGGATTAATTCAGTCATAACAACCTACTGAGCCTACTGGAATAACTTAAAGCCATTCTATTGGACTGATAACCGCTAATAATGACAATTTATTGGGATGATAACATCCGAAGTGGCTGCAAAACAGCTACTTAGTATTTACTGTGTAAAGATGACAGAATCAACATATGTATTAGGTTAAATTAAACATGTATTACTGATATCTGCCAAAAAAAAGAAATGTCCTTGTCAAAATGACCATTTCAAACAAAAGGACATTCTTTATATCTAGAATAAATATTCTGGATGTCTAGAAATAAATGGTTACTGGTCATTATTTGTATTATTTTGACTATGAAGAAATGTTTTTCAGATATCATAAGTATATTTGCATTCTAGCTGATAAATGTCAAAGCAAGCCACTTAAAATGAGTAAAAATGTCTAGGTATATAAAACCTTATTCTTACAAGTATAAATTTTTTTTTAATAACTACTTTCTGAAAT
>JAGKQL010000032.1:241733-252754 GCA_018398635.1 Cyprinodon brontotheroides | reverse complement strand
GCAGATCTAGAAAAATATTTATGGGGGTGGCGAGAGGGGGGCAGGAATTTTTGAGGGGTAGCAACATATGGCATTTGTTTACACTGAATTTAATCACAGTTATCACAGTTTGGTGAGAAGCCATAAATCTATTTATGGTCTGTTTTTTTGTTGTTGTTGACTATGTTCTTTATTGGTGGGTAGGAAGGAAAAGAGTCTGTTATAATCAGCTGATTTCTTCTAAAGCACTTTCTATGGCACATAGCTTTATAAAAAGCACTAATAAGCCCTATTAAGCTAAATCAACCAGAGTTTGTTTCCCCCTCTTGGTTTCGATCTTTTGTGCAGATCTGATTTAAGCCCAGCAAAATCTGGTCCAGACCAAATAACTGGATTGAGTCTTACTTGCTGAAATGGTCTTGATCCACTTCCTATTGGACTCTGGTGCAGGTTGCTTCAGGAATCATTACAAACTGGCCTCAGTCTCACCCAAATTCAAAAAGCTCAGAGGTTTTGGGCTTAGCAAGCTACTGTTGCAGTAAATGTAGAACGGAAACTATACCGGTTCCCCCTAATGTTGCCTAGCAACATCACTACCAGCATGTGTTGAATCTTCTTGGGTGGTATAAGGTAGGTAATGAGGTCTTTGAAGACAGTAATACTTTAGTTAAATACTGTTTATAAATGTCTGTATTTGATTGTAAAACTGAAATACAAAACTATGAGAAAAATCTTAAAAAATATTCAAGGACAATTACATTTCAAAGCATATATTTTTCTTTGAATTTTTTGAACTTTTTATCTGATCAGTAAAAGAAAACCAAAAATAACCCAAATTGAACAAAGAAGAAAGTTATTGTTTAAAAAACAGCTAATCTATTTTAAAAAATGCATTCCGTGTTCAGCAGTTGGGATTAGAATGTTCGAACACCTGGCATGTGATGTCACAAACAGACTGCTGATGACATCACAGACTTTGGAAGGGATCTGAGCATAAACCCACCCAGTGTTCTTATCTGTTCCCGACCTTCATCGAGACAGATCCCTTTTGAGAAGCACGTTCGAACCTTAGCAAAACAAGCCAGACATCGTTCTCAGATATCACACGACTTTTAGGTAGATATTCTGATTGATAGAAAGTTAGCCATGGAGCAAAAACAGTTTGTTTTTGGAAACAAAACCTCTCCAGCTAAACTTTCATGGGAAGACATGGTTGACCTCCCCATCCAGGTCGACTATGATGCCATTATTTTCCCAGCTGAAGATGACAGCTCTGTCACCAGCGAGCTGCATCTCAGCAAAGCAGAAGATGGTCCAGAGATCCAAGGGGAAGCGATTTCTTCTGCTACCATTGAGGCTCCCCCCTTAGCGGAGGTTCAGCTGAAATCATCTATCGCTGCTGACTCTACGTCTCTCGATTCAGACACAAGGTCCAGCAGCAAGCATGTCAGCCATCATCTCCTCAAGGGTTAGAAGAACCAAAGACTCGCCCAGTGCGGTCTTTCTTCTGAGGCACCGTACTCACACCATCATGGTAAGCGTTTTGTTGGTCAATACAAACATGCAGTTTGGCCACATTTGATAACCAGTTCGCCACGTGTCTTCAAACCAGATAAAACAAGAAAGCCGTAACACAAGGGACCAACAGAAGAGCACGATGTTGACCGCTCCAAAGTTCCATCAAAGCAACAGGATGCCGGCGCCCGCCCGCATCAGCTGTTGCGATGCCTGCTCGATGTGCATTGAAGAGGCTATCCAAACAAATCTTGACCTCACTCAGCAGGTTACTGCTCTAAAGCTCCGAAGCTGCACGAGAGGACTTGTGATCTGCATATGGGAAAGAGAACAAAGAATCAGGTTTCCAGGTTGACTGCAAAACTCAGATGAAGCAAATATGAGAACTGAGGAAAAAGTTTAGAAAGTGAAGCGTTGCATAAGAGACTCAAAGAAGATGTGAAGAAAGAAGGAGAAGCAGGAAACATATGGCTTAGCCTAAACGTGCGTCAAAGTTAACACAGATTCCCACAGTTACAGTGTGCCAGTGTCCTGCGATGAGCTTGCTCTTAAGAGGCAGGCTGGAGAAAAATGCCAGCAGAGAAGGGAGGATGGTGAGTTTTTGTTGAAGAATCCAGAGCTGAGGCTCAAACACATGAGGAACAGCTGGAAGACTAAAACTGAAAAATGACTCCAGACTCATGAACAGGAGGAATTGATCAAATCTCTGAAGAGTCGTGGTGTCTCACAATTGACAGCAGGAAAGCTGAAACTTCCTTTGAAAAGAACATCCATGAAGCTCTCACAAACAGGAGTCTATGAAAACTGAAGCTTCCAGTCAAAAAAAGAGGCACCCATCTCGCAAAAACAGGCTCCCCAAAGAAACAGATGTGGTTCCGATTAGTTAGAGGCCCCACCATGAAAATAACAGGGAGACAGAATCCAAACGGAGGCTTCAACCCAAACCCGCTGCCTAATCACCTAAATGCTGGCCATCATCTGCATACAAACCACCATCGAGACGCAGGACAGTACATGAACCAAGGCCCCCCCACACATGGAAACCACCATCCAACCAGAGGCCTGCAGGCAAACAGAAGATTTCCTCCCTACAGAGGCTATTAGACAAACACAGGCCTCCAGCTTGAAAGTGTTTTCTGGCCTAAATAGCGGCAACAGCTTTTAATATGAACATTAAAAGACAAAAATATAATAAAATGATCCTCCCTGTGTCAATTCATATATGTGTAAAACCTCGATTATATTAAGACTGATAGTTTGTGCACCACGTTTATTACTTTAATTGAACACAGATGCTTGTTATTTCATTGCTTTGTTTCTACTGTAATCAGCTTTGCAAAGGTTATTCAGTTTTTCAACTGGGGCAGACAAAACATGGTCTGATTTTCTTCCTGCTCCCCTTTGCTTATGGTAAATGTGTGACAAAGTGCCTGTTTTTTCTAGTGATTTTTACCATGGAGCAATAAATGAAGACATTGAAGTAACAAATGCATGGACTAGTTTCTCAGCATCACCCCTGGACAGGAGATTTCTAATTTTTGCAATGTTCCTCAGATGAAAGAAGGAAATTCTAGAAACCTCTTTGATATGGGATTTAAATGACAGGTCCTGATCAAAAATAACAACAAGATTTTTTACTTTATTATCTGAAATCAGTTTAATCCCATCCAAATGAAGTGACTGGCTAATCAGCTTCTTTTTCAGAGACTCTGGTCCAAAGACCATAACTTCTGTTTTGTCTGCATTCAGAAGGAGAAAGTTAAGAGTCATCCAGGTTTTTATGTCTTCAAGACATGCCTGTAATCTATGTAATGGGTTAGCTTCATCTGGATTTATAGACAGATATAGCTGGGTATCATCAGCATAACAGTGGAAATTAATCCCATGCTGTCTAATAACTCTACCAATTGGGAGCATGTATAAAGTAAAGAGAATTGGTCCTAGCACTGATCCCTGTGGTACTCCACAGGTAACCTTTGAGCATGTTGAAGATCTATCATTAACATGAACAAACTGAATTCGATCAGATAGATAAGATTTAAACCAGTCTAGTGCTGTTCCTTTAATTCCAACAAAATATTCAAGTCTTTCTAAAAGAATATTATGGTCAACTGTATCAAATGCAGCACTGAGATCCAACAGGACGAGCACAGATACAAGTCCATTATCTGAGGCCATGAGAATATCATTAGTGACTTTCACCAGAGCTGTTTCAGTGCTATGATGAGCTCTAAAGCCAGACTGAAACTCTTCAAAAAGTTCATTATGGTGGAAGTGATCGCAAACTTGTTTGGCAACTACTTTCTCAAGAATTTTGGATAAGAAAGGAAGATTGGATATAGGTCTATAATTGACCAAGTCATCTGGGTCAAGAGACGGTTTCTTAAGCAGAGGTTTAATTACAGCAACCTTAAAAGCTTTAGGTACATATCCCTGTAACAGAGATAGATTAATCACATCTAAAATGGAGGAGGAGATCAAAGGGAATACCTCCTTAAATAACCTGGTTGGAACTGGATCTAACATACAAGTTGAAGGCTTAGATGAAGACAATAATTTTGCTAATTCAGAAAGTTCAACTGGATCAAAGCAGTCTAAACCCGGTTCAGATTCCATGACTACCTCAGGTACAATCGCGGATAGAGGAGTGCTAATGATCTTATTTTTAATAAGATCAATCTTATTTATAAAGAATCCCATAAAATCATTCTCGGCTCAGTTTTTTAAGGGTAGTGTAAACGGGGTATATGGCTCTGGGTGAGTTTGGCAACTGTATTAAAAAGAAATCTAGGATTATTCTTATTCTCCTCTATTGTGAGGAGAAGTATACTACTCTTGCTTCATAAAGTGGACAAAGATATACAGCAGAAAACTATTTTTCCAGACTAGGAAGGACTCCCGCAGGCCTGTGGTGGTGGAGCTATTATTTCTCCAGTTTCCTAGTAGCATTTTGCTTTCAAAGCACGCGAGCTCTGGATTAAACCAAGGAGCAAGCTTTCTATTTTTAACGGTTTTCACATTTTCAAGGGAGCTGCGTTGTTCTAAGGCAGTACGCAGAGAACTCACTAGCAACTCCATCAACAAAATCATCAAACTTGTGGAGGGGAATAGCTATGCTTTTGCACTCTGCAGCACTGCTCAGCGACACAGAGGAGAGAGAGAAAGTAAAGCAGATTCTTTAAAATTTATAACTGCACTATCTGATAAAGATCTACTTAAAATGGAACCTTCTTTTTGGGGGAGGAGAACTCTGTTAAAGTAATCCTGAAGGTTATTAGAAAGTGGTCAGAGAGGACAGGGGTTGTGAGGAAATACTGTTATTTCTTCACATTCTATGCCGTATGTCAGCACAAGATCAAAAAAGTATGAAGATAATGTGAATGTGTGGGACTATTCACATTTTGAAATAAAGCCAATAGTGTGTAAGATAGCATTAAAGGCCTGCATTAAAGCTATCGCCTTCAATGTCAGCATGGATGTTAAAAATATCCCACTATGATGACCTCTGTCAGTATTTAATAGATTTAATCAGAAAGGAACTCTGAAAACTCATCTAAAAAAATTCAGAGTAAGGACCTGTGTGAACGATACAAAGTTACAAAAAGAAGAGGTTTTCTTGCCTTGAAATTTGGATCAGGGAAATTAAGGGTTAAATGTTCAAAAGAGTTGTAGGTATTAACTGTTTTGGGAGGTAATCAGTAAGTCAGACTGGAAGATTGTTGCTACTCCTCTCCTCCTCGCCCAGAACTTCTGGGTATATGAAAATTTAAATAGCTTGAAGGAGTTGTCTCATTTATGCTCACATAATCCTGTTGCTGCAGCCATGTTTCTGTAAGGCAAAACAAGTCAATGTGATTATCACAACTCAAGTCATTAACTAGCAGACTTTTAGAGGAAAGCGATCTTATGTTAAACAGACCGCATTTAATTGTTTTAACTTTTTTCCCAATTGACAGTTATTTTGATTTTAATTAGATTATCATGATTTAGCTCATCACTCAATTCTTTACTATCAGGAAGTCCACAAACTGTAGTTAAAAGTCCTTTAGCTGATCCAAAATGCTGCAGCCAGAGTTCTGATCCAAATCCAAAAGAGATCTGACCTCTCCTTATCCTAGGTTCTCTTCATTGGCTTCCTGTTAAATCAGAAACTAGAATTGAAAATCCTCATACAAAGATTCTCACATGTATTTTAAAGCCTTTGAATGGCTTCTGTGGGTAAGAACGAAATTAAAAATCAAATTAATAAAATTAATCACCTAATATATACTAAGCATTATGACTCTGTTGCTTGAAGGGTACAGTAATACACAGCTTTATTCTGTATTTGTCTTTTGAAAACCTTGAGATAACCTGCTATGGGAGATAATTAAGATGAAAGATCTGTGTCAAAATACCATAAAAAAAACACACATTTATCAATTAATGTAGATTTGAGAATACTATACAGAACTGAGTTGCATTTGTCATTCATATGTCATTCATGAATTATGAAAAAAAAATAAAGTCAATATAAATGTATGTTATAGTAAGATGGGGATTGAATAGCAACATATAGCTGCAAAGCTCTATTCAGCATGACTGAAATGTTGCATCTTTGATAAAACAGAAGCAGTTCATTGTAAGCAGATCTCCTTTTTAACCCAAGTATCTCTGACTGTGCTCATGCAGGACTTCTGTCCAGTTCAGTCTATATTACCCTGTGTAAAATTGTAATTTTGCACAAACTAAACAAAGTCAGTATTTTTATTTTGTTCCTTAGCAACAAAGTGAGCAAAAAGGGAGATTTAAAGCATTTTCTCCACATAAAAGAGTATTTTTTGAGTTTTTCAAAAGTTATTTTTTAACCTAAACTTTCTTATTTTAACTTTATTAAAGTATTACAAAACTTGAGTAAATAATGTAATTTTGAGACCTCTTTTAATCAGATTGTCCAACTACTTTTAGATTAAGTTTCTGTTGTCTCTTATCATCTTATTAAAAGTTTGCGTTAACTTAATTTTAAAGTTCTCCTGCTTGCTGACAGGTGTTCATACAGGACTTTTGTTCAACCATTTCTTAAGGGTGATTTTAGTCAGACTGACTGCATCTAACCTACAGGGATTATCCCACACTCTAAACTGTACCTTTGCAGAAACATAAGAAAATTATGCTCATAACAGCTGAAAAAGACATATATAACAAAAATGTAATTGGTTAGTATCTTCTACAAATGGAAGTTCAGAAAAGTAATATCCACCTGTTTCAGAGTTCTATATAAATATATATAATACAACTGAAAAAACTCCCAATTTGTGAAAACTCTGACAGATTTGTTCTTTACAAAAAAAAATAATGCTGAAAAAAGCCCCAAAAAGCATTCAGGTGTATCTATTCAAACTTGGAAACAAAATAAAAACTGAGAGATTTTCCCTTTATCCCAACAACTGTATTGAACATGAAAGCAATCAAGAGAGGCTGATGAAAGTAGGTGTATACATAACTGAAAAAAAAAAAAAAAAATTAAAGTAATGAAATACTTTTATAAAATGAGATACATATAATTATATTGCATGGAATTAAGGTCTTATGTAATCTCAGCAACTGTGTTTCTTCTTTTACTTGTGGCACAGTTCTTCCTGTGGGGAGGAGTCAGTGTAAAACTCAGCTATATTTATGCATGTTTGTACATTAAACACTGAGGTTACCATGATGGGCTACCAAACAGAGATGCTGTTATTAACTGCTTTGTGGGCAGGTAAAGCTTTCTTTGGTTTTTATCTAAAAATGTCTAAATTCTCTCACTGGCATAGCAGAATGATGTGTTTAATTTTTCTCATTTTAGGAATCAGTGCTCAGACTCTGACAGAATCTGAATCAGTGCTTAAAAGACCTGGAGAATCCCACAAACTGACCTGCACAGCATCTGGATTTACATTCCAAGATTATGGAATGCACTGGATCAGACAGGCTACAGGAAAAGGACTGGAGTGGGTTGCAGTAGTAAGTCAGCCAACTGGTAGCACACAGTACTACTCTCCGTCAGTCCAAGGTCGGTTCACCATCTCCAGAGACAACAGTAAACAGCAGGTGTATCTGCAGATGAACAATCTAAAGACTGAAGATTCTGCTGTTTATTATTGTGCTCGAAGGCACAGTGACTGAAACTGGTTCAGCAGCTGTACAAAAACCCTTCATCAAGAACAAACACTTATCTGTTCACCAACAGGTCTTTGAACAAGTGTTTTCATACTTCAGTTAGATCATTGAATGTATGCAATTAATGAATTACAGTTCAGAATTGTAATTGTGATGACTTATTTGTATAACAAATGTGGCCTTTGAAAAGGGACGGCATAAAAGTTGCATCATACATTAAAATGGTGTAATATAGAACAAGCTGCTCTTTATTTACAAAAGTAGCGTACTGCTGGCATAGGTTACCACCGTTTTACACTCAATACCAATGTAAAATTTCAGGGGACAAGATAACTGAAAGTATTAAAATAGGTTTAGGTAGAAAAGTCCATTGAAAGTCCTGGTGTGCACTTTTTTTATGAATGTTTCACAGAACTTTATTAGCAAAAAAATATGCACAATCGAGTCAGGATAATACAGTGTTCAAACATCTCTGCAAATATCAGTCAGTGGTAATTAATGTATTTTTTTAGTAGAATATAAATAACACTATGCAGTAGAGTACCTCTCTTTATTATTTAGTTTAGTTAATTTTTGGTAGATACAATTTCAGGAGAATGGGGCACCATGTATAAAGTTAAGCAGTCAAAAAAATAGGGACCAATATTTGTCAATTTCACTTCAATTCAGCTTATTTATATAGCGCCAAATTCACAACACATCATCTCGCACTTTTACAGTTCACAACCAGATCATACCGTCAAATTGATACAAAGTTTTTCTATCTATGAAAACCAGTTGGATTGCATCGTGACTCATTGGACCAAATGAAGTAACTGGCCAATACACTAAGCACATGCTTTGTAGCTTATTTAGTGGAGAGGAAAAACTCCCTTTTAACAGGAAGAAAACCTCCAGCAGAACCAGGCTCAGTGTGAGTGGCCATCTGCCGAGGGCGCACTGGGGTTCAAGGAGACAGAAGCAGAGATACAAAGGAACTTGTAAGGCGGCCCCGCCCAGGAAACACACAGCCAGGCAGACGAGCTCCAAGCCAGCTCCCATGCCAGAGGACTAAGAGAGAGCACATCCACTCAGTCACCGTCAGAGAAACAGGACCACACTGGAAAAACAGGTCGATCTCCACCATCTATGCAAACAAGGGTGTTGATGGAAGCAGCACAGCTGATGTTTCTCCAGGATGGAGTCACAGCCAACATGAACAGACGAGGCAAAGCTACTCTGAGGAAAAGCAGAGAGAGCAGAAGGTTAGAGATTGAACTAACAGATTCTGCAGAATAGGAGAACAGAGAGAGAATGAAGCAGAATGATGAAATGGGGGTCCCTATGTCCTCCAAAAGTCTAAGCCTATAGCAGCATAACTATAGAGATAGCTCAGGATAACCTGAGCCACCCTAACTATAAGCTTTATCAAAAAGGAAAGTTTTAAGCCTAGCCTTAAAAGTAGACAGGGTGTCTGCCTCACGGACTAAAACTGGTAGTTGGTTCCACAGGAGAGGAGCCTGATAACTAAAAGATCTGCCTCCCATTCTACTTTTAGAAATTCTAGGAACCACTAGTAAACCTGCAGATTGAGAGCGAAGTGCTCTGTTAGGAACATAAGGAACAATCAGATCTCTTGATATAAGATGGAGCTTGGCCATTTAAGGCTTTATATGTGAGAAGGAGGATTTTAAATTCTATTCTTGATTAACAGGAAGCCAATGAAGAGAAGCCAGGATAGGCGAGATATGATCTCTCTTTTTAATTTTCATTAGAACTCTGGCTGCAGCATTTTGGACCAGCTGAAGCTTTTAACCACAGTTTGTGGACTTCCTGATAGTAAAGAATTGCAATAGTCAAATTGAAGTAACAAAATGCATGGACTAGTTTCTCAGCATCACCTCTGGACAGGAGATTTCTAATTTTTGCAATATTTCTCAGATGAAAGAAGGAAATTTTAGAAACCTCTTTGATATGGATTAAATGACATGGTTATTTAGCTGCATTTTAGGAGAAAAATAGGGTTTATTTTTTCAAGTCCTTTTTCATTAAATGTTACTTTTTTAAATACATATTTAGTTTGGAGCTAAATATCTATAGTTTGCGAAATAATATTTAGCTTGTTAAATAAACATTTTGCTCCAAACTAAATATTTAGGTTGCAAATTAAAGTTTTAGTTGTTAAATAAATATTTAGCTCCAAAGTAATTATTTATTTAACAAAGTAAGATTTTTATAAATTAATTCATAACACATGGTAAAAATTAATTGGAAAAAATAAACCCCCTTATTTTTTTTTCTAAATAACCATAAATATTTCTCCTAATTTTTGACTGCTTAATTTTACAAATGGCGTCCCATACAGGACGACTCCTGTAATAAATACTGAGGCTAAAACTGTATCACTTTCATGAATGACAAAAAAAAAATGTAAAATAAAGGTCAGGAACATTAATTAATAGATTAAAAAGTATGTTTCAATGTTTTAAGTAAATTTCTAGGCCTAAAATATCACCACACTCTCATATAAATACTCACAAATAATTTTTTCTGGGTTAAAAAAGGATTTAGATTTCATTATGAAGATGTTCTCATAAGTTCTTCAGCTTGTATGAATTGTACGGCAGCAGAGCTAAATAGGAACTACATGTCGGTGTGAACCTTTGTGTCTTCGTGAAAAATCCTGATGTAAATTTGCCGTAAAATTATTCAATCTCCTCTCTTTTAGGAAGAGTCAATGCAGAACACTGGAACTGTTTTAAACACCCTCCAGTGGTAAAGAGCAGAGGCTCAGTTCTGCAACATTATGGACTATAGAACAGTAATGGTGTTCTTTGCGTGTAAGCCTGCTGGACAGTTGGAACCCGACATTTTGGTCCTAAACTTCTTTGCATGTGTAGATGGTCAAACTTCCTGAGTCAATCTGGAAACAGTTTGTTAAAAGAGCAGGAGAATCCCACTCCCTCATCTGCACAGCCTCCGGATTCCGGCTTAGTGATTATGTAATGCACTGGATCAGACAGGTCCCTGGAAAAGGACTGGGAATGGATTGTCTCCATTGACATCCGCCGTTCTTCAGCACATATCTCTCAGGTCAGTCAGGGGAAGATTGCGACTAGTCTAGCTTCTGAGAGAGATCAAACTTCAGTGGTAATCTATTTGGATATGAAGGAGCACGAAAACCGAGGACACAGCTGTGTATTACTGTGCTCGAGGGGCACGGTGACAGAAAGAAGCATAGAATCATACAAAAACCTCCATTTGCCACTTCCTCTGGAAGCCTTCTCCTAACCTGTAAGGGGTAACATTCAAGACAAGTTACTGAGCAGTGGCGGCTTGCGCAATGGAGGGCGCTATGGCGCTGCCCCAACCACTCAATGGCCCTGATTAAGCTATATATAATTTTTATT
>JAGKQL010000032.1:186267-218541 GCA_018398635.1 Cyprinodon brontotheroides | reverse complement strand
TGAATCTCAATAGAGGACACGGGGTCACATTGGGTGCAACAGTACAGCATTTATTCAGATTTTCTTACAAACCAGATAAACTGATTATTTTTTAATAAGTAATAGCTACCTGTAACATGCCTCTGTACAGTACATTAAATAAAAGTGTTGTAGATTTAGATCACTTCTTCTGTTGGCTTCATCCTGCAGGTGTTCAGTCTCTAATGGGTTTTTGTACAGCTCTGCCACTTCTTTGTGTCACTGTGGCTGTCTTTTGCACAGTAATACACAGCAGAGTCTTCAGGCTGCGGATTCTCTCCATTCAGAGTTACAGTGTTGGTGGATGAATCTATGGTAAAGATAAACTTGTTTATGAAAGAATCTTGGTAGATTGGAAAGCAATCACCACATGTATATCAATCCACTCTAGTCCTTTCCCAGTAGGCTGCCTGATCCAGTGTGTATAGTAGCTGCCAACAGAATAAGAGACCTTACAACCAACTGTGAGACTTTGACCTGGCTGCACAGACATAGCGGCTGGCTGTGTCAGATGTTCACCATTCAAACCTGTGGAAGACATTAAAAGTTAACTGTTAACAACAATAATCCATCAGTGTTATGTAATTTAAGCTAAAAATGCCCCCATCTTCTGGATACTCACAATATCCACTAACTATCATCAACAGCAGAGCTATAAGAGAACATGTTGGTGTTGAGGGTGATCCAGTGAAAGTTTGTGTTCATCTTTGACTGATACTGTTAGTTCAAGTCTACAGAACTTAACTTTGTATTTGCATATTGAAACAGTAGCCAATCAGAATTGACTTTTAACACCATGTCCCAAATGTGACGTTCATGGACACTACAACAAGTCTCTTTTATTTTTGTCATTTATTGGAGGAGGGATCCATTCATACTGATTTGTTATTTTGATTTCATTTTTTTCTGTGCTTTCCCTTTAAATTGGAGCCACATTAAAAATACAACAGTTCATGTTTAAAATTACCCTATTAAAATGCAGATTTTTAAAAACTGATCTTGAATCATTAGGTTGTGCTCGACAATTTTACTTATCAAGCACAACCTAATGATTCAAACCTATTGATTTTTCAATGCAATTTGATATTTTACACAATTATAAATAGATCTCATTGGCATTAATTTACATGTCTTTACTAAACTCCACTTAACACAAGACCTTCGGAACACATAATAGCTTAGTGTTTTTCCACTAAGCTATTATTGATACAGACATTTTGTAAAATTACAACCAAATAATAAATTTACATACGTATAGACGAGTTGATTCTTCTCCAGATTCACAAACACACTCCTTGACCTGCAATGTTTCTTAACAAAGCCATTCAGTCACTGCTGATGGCCAGGTGGGGAAAATGTTCTGTTGAAGAGTGAAGACAAGACAGAACACTGGTTGTTTCAGCTGGTCACATTTTCTTATATATTTGTAAATTTTTTATAAACAAATAGTTTTTGGCCCTATTTTAAAGATGCAGCACAGTTAGTCCACGTACGGTGCCAGCACCATTTTTATCATTTTACACCAGCACAACAAATCCCATAATGCTTTGTGAGGAGAGCTCTCGCAAAGCAATCTGGGATACATCTGCTTGTCTAGTGACCATGGACAGTCATTACTTTTCAAGGTGCATTGTGAGAAATTTGAGTCCACTACTTTTTCATCCACTAAAGTTTGCACACTCATTTAAGATGGAGTAATCACTTTATAGTGTCCTATATAGCTAGTAGTGTGGACATTCGACACAGCCTAAGAGTCTTCCAGTTTGAATTTTCACTTAACCCACTGGGAACTTACTGGGAACTTACTTTAACTTGTATATATAATTTTAAAGAAATTAAACAAGTTTAAATAACTATAAAAAACCATTACCTTTATAAGAGGTGGACAGAGTATCCAAAAAATATACTTAAGTA
The DNA here is from genome assembly GCA_018398635.1 of Cyprinodon brontotheroides. Classification (NCBI taxonomy): domain Eukaryota; kingdom Metazoa; phylum Chordata; class Actinopteri; order Cyprinodontiformes; family Cyprinodontidae; genus Cyprinodon; species Cyprinodon brontotheroides. The sequence continues at coordinate 216,609 of JAGKQL010000032.1, read as the reverse complement.
GTACTACATCATCATATTTTCACTCAAAAATGAGCCTTTAAAGAAAGCAATCAAGTAAAAAATATTTGGTAAAAAGGGTATTCAGGTACCATATGTGCACATGGCACCAGGACACCCTAGGCCGCAGTTCGATGATCGACTTTGTCATCGTTTCATCGGATTTGCGGCCGTATGTCTTGGACACTCGGGTGAAGAGAGGTGCTGAGCTTTCCACTGACCACTACCTGGTGGTGAGTTGGCTCCGGTGGTGGGGGAGGATGCCGGTCAGACCTGGCAGGCCCAAACGTGTTGTGAGGGTCTGCTGGAAACGTCTGGCGGAGTCCCCTGTTAGGCGGAGCTTTAACTCCCATCTCCGGCAGAACTTCGAACACATCCCGGGGGAGGTGGGGGACATTGAGTCCGAGGGGACCATGTTCCGTTCCTCCATTGTCGAGGCGGCTTATCTGAGCTGCGGCCGCAAGGTTGTCGGTGCCTGTCGTGGCGGCAACCCTCGAACCCGTTGGTGGACACCTCCGGTGAGGGATGCTGTCAGGTTGAAGAAGGAGGCCTATCGGGCCTTTTTGGCCTGTGGGACTCCGAAATCAGCTGATGGGTACCGGCGGGCGAAGCGGCATGCAGCTCGGATGGTTGCTGAGGCAAAAACTCGGGTGTGGGAGGAGTTTGGAGAGGCCATGGAGAAAGACTTCCACACGGCTCCAAAGCTATTCTGGTCCACCATCCGGCGTCTCAGGAGGGGGAAGCAGTGCAGCACCAACACTGTTTATAGTGGGGATGGTGTGCTGCTGACCTCGACTCGGGACGTTGTGGGTCGGTGGGCGGAATACTTCGAAGACCTCCTCAATCCCACCAACATGTCTTCCATTGAGGAAGCTGGGCCTGGGGACTCTGGACTGGGCTCTCCAATCTCTGTGGGTGAAGTCACTCAGGTGGTTAAAAAGCTCCTCGGTGTTGTAGGGTTGTGTTGGCTGACGCGACTCTTCAACATTGCATGGACATCTGGGGCAGTCCCCCTGCATTGGCAGACTGGGGTGGTGGTCCCCCTATTCAAAAAGGGGGACCGGAGGTTGTGCTCCAATTACAGGGGAGTCACACTCTTAAGCCTCCCCGGCAAGGTCTATTCGGGGGTGCTGGAGGGGAGGGTCCGTCGGATAGTTGAACCTCGGATTCAGGAAGAGCAGTCTGGTTTCCGTCCTGGTCGTGGAACGCTGGACCAGCTCTACACCCTCAGCAGGGGAGGTGAAATGTCCTGTAGACTTCATGTCCGGTTGTCTAAACTGAAAATTTCAAACTACTCCTAAAAGTACATATTTTTCAAAAAGTTACTTAGGTAAATGTAATTGAGTAAATGTAACTAATTAATACCAACCTCTTGTCATGATGCGATGGTTTTACTAGCCCAAATGCAGACTCACAGACACAGAGGGAGGATTAAAAGTCCAGTATTTAATTGGAACCGGTTGACAGACTGACAGGTTGCAGATTCAGACAGGCATGGTGGCACAGGTAAGACACACGATCCAGCACAGAGGGAAGTTCACACTCAGCTTATATAGGGAGCTTCCTTAATCAGCAGATAGAAAACAGCTGATCATGCTGAGTCCAAGCTCCCCAGGCTTGGATCCACGGCGCCCTCTGGTGGGCAAAGTCCCGGATCCTGACAGTACCCCCCCCCCAAGGGCGGATTCCAGACGCCCCAAAAAAAAAAAAAAAAACAACTCGCCCATGGAGGGCGAAGGGCGAACCAGGGATGCCAGGAAGAGTCTCAGGTGGCCGGCCATGAAACCGGCAGCAGAGCAGAGTCTCAGAAACTGCAGGGGCCTTGGAGGAGGGCGTCACCTCCGCTTCAGCAGGAAGCACCTACAAATACTGCTAGTCTATAAATGCAAGAAAAGGCTTTGTATTTCATCAGTTCATTTTTATATAAATTACTTTAACCCTAAATTCTATAGGGCACAGGTTGTTGTTTTTTTTGTTGTTGTTTCTTTTACATTTTGTCTCATAATAATTATACCGCTTAGCACATTTAACATTAGTGAAATTGTACTGAAGTTGCACTTCTTTTATGCATGTAGATAGATTCCTGGTTAATCTTTTTGATTTTCTCTCAATGCTTTTCCTTTTGTGTTTTAATATTGGCCACTGGTTAACGGCAGAAGATTCTGCAGTTTACTTCTGTGCTAGAGAACCACAGTCACTGAAAACAGTGGAGCAGCTGCACAAAAAACCTCCAAGAAAAAACAACAATATGGGATCTCAGGGTTTTCTGTCAAAATTTACAAATCCTGAAGAGTCTGAAGAAACACTCAATACTATATACTAATACTCAATACTCAATACTAATAAGAAATAAAGTCATTGCCTAAAAGTAAAAACACATATAGAAGAATTTTACACAAAAATATTTTTGAGAGGATTGACTTATAAATCTAGTAGAATTTTTAAGCTCTAGGTCATATCTGTATTTGGAAACAACAAAAAGGAAAAAATAATATCAAGGAAATATAGTGATTTTAATCCAGTTTATAAAGGCTGCTACCATTTTTTTTATTTTGTAATATGAACATTTTTCAACTACCTTAACATGTTTCAGATTAACAAAGAAAAATGAAGTGTAAAAACATAGTGAAAAGAAGGAAAAAACACATTTACTATATATATTTGCAAATTATGTCAAACAAAAAGTTCAATGTTTTGCAAAAGTTTAATCAAATATTTTAGTAGGGAAGTAAAAAACATAAAAAAGGTTTAAAATTTATCAAAACTCTTTCAAATCATTTCTATGAATTTATATATGGACAAATATGGATTGACTAAAAATTTCTCTAATGATGTGCAATGATTAAGAATATTTTCAAGTTTCCACCCCTCAAAAACTGCACCCCTGTGAAAAAGGCTGAGCTTCTACCTGCTACTGATGAATGAGGTTGCAGTGTTAACTAAAGCTCTGGGCTGCAGCACCGCCCTCACCATCAGAGGCCTGCTCTTCTGAAACTTAGCCTTCAAGGCCTGGAAAATCAGAACATGCTCAACATTGGATTGATTTCAGCGGGAAATTATTTCCCTCTAGTATCAATAAATACTAATAACTTGAAAACCTAACAATATCAAACTACATTTAAAGATTAAAATATTAACTATGAACTCTTCTTGGTCTTTAATTTGTCCTTTATTATTGTTGTTTTATACTTCTATACGCATGTTTTATACTTCTATCAACAATAGTTAAGCTGTTCCCACATAAAATTCTACCCCATTGTAATAGAGAACCAGCAAAAATGGATCTGTCTTTCCGGTAGAGCACTGGACTGGTTTCAACCTCTTGAAGGAACAGACCTTTGTTTCGTCAGTATGTAATTTTACATCAGATACCACTAAAATGACACAAGGCTTTGATTAATTGTCAATGCAATGTCAGAATAAGAGAACAAATTTCTCTGTGTTTAAGTTTATTAATTTAATTTGATTGTTTATAGAATTATAACTAATAAAGAAAAGAAACTCATCAGCTTAAAGGATGAGAGATCCAATATAGTCTATGGTTTAGTTATCTGTATTTTTCTTAAATCTTAATGTTTGTGCATTTTGAGAGAAAAAAGCCATATCATGGCACCAAATATTTACAGTTCCATTATGTAAGCCCCATATACTTCACCATTTGGAGGCTATAATGTTAAATAAGAGAAAAGATTTTAAAAAATTATGATTTAGAGAAAAAATAGCAGAATCTTCTGCTATAGCTGTGATTATCTCATCAAGTATTTGTTAGTTAATAATAGAAAGAATAATCTAATAACTTCAAAATCATTTTGGTTAAAATAACAGATTAAAAAAGAAGTGTGAGTTTCTTGATATCATCAATGGTCTCAGAGCTCCCCCTCTTGGAGCCTCCTAAGACATGTCCAAGAACTGATTTTGTTTTGGTCTGGCACCAATTTGTGTCAAACAATCTAAACATCGGTATACTTTTATTAGGATAAAAGTTTGTATCTTTAATTTGAGTAGATAAAGCAAAAAAGACGATCAGGAAATGTATGGAGACCGACTGTCTTCACATTTCTGAGCCAACACAGAAAATAAAATATCCCAATGAGGGAAAATTACCGAAGTAAATGTTAATATAGTTCAAACAAGCATTCCATTTCTGTTTCTTTTGGATCCAGAGTTTAGATTTGTTTAAATCTATCAGCATCCACATTGTATGGGAATCTATAAACACAGAGACAAACAATAACAACAAATTATATTTGACTGAGAAATAAAATAAGCAAAATGAAGTTATTAAATTAACATCCAGGAAAGAGAATTTTCTGAAAATTATATCATGCTCGAGGCTTTAAAGAGTAAAACACATTGTAACTCAAAAATATTACAGTGCCCAATTTACCAGGAGCAAAAGGTTTTTGTACAGCTGCTTAACCAAACCCTGCTACTGTGGGTCTCTAGCACACAATAAAACAGCAGAATCTTCCGTCTTCAGTCTGTTCATCTGCAGAAACAGCTGCTCTCTACCATTGTCTCTGGAGACAATAAACCTGCCCTGGACTGACTGGGAGTAGTACTGGCTCCCCAGAGCTTCAGTTGCAATCCATTCCAGTCCTTTTCCAGGAGCCTGTCTGATCCAGGCCATCCAGTAGCTGCCGAATGAGAGCCCTGATGTTGTACAGGTCAGTTTGTGGGATTCTCCTGGTCTTTTAACCACTGGTTCAGATTCTCTCAGAGTCTGGCAATAAACACCTGTAAATATAATAAAAAATACCATGATTTATGAGTGGTGAAGCCTTGCTGTGTTTGGATAAATAAACAATAAGTGGAAATCTCCACCTTCCCAGCAGATAGCTAGAAGCAGCAGCCCTGTCCTGTAACCCATCATGCTGATGTCTGTTCAGTCAGGATCAAGTGTGTCATTAGTAGAGGTAGAGGACATCTGGGTTTGCATAAACACCTCCTCACTGTAGAAGGAGAACCTCCCTTATTTTTTATGTTGTTATAATCGTATTGTATTTTTTTATAAGTTTTGATTGTATCTCAAGTTAAATGATAATAAATATACTGTATAAGACAATTTTGATTTATTTTTTCACTTTGAAAAGCACATTTATTAAGATGTTCTGTTATTTGCTATTATGGATTAATTTAACTAAAGTTTTTATAACTTGAGTCACTGTAGCTCTGATATGAAGACGTAGACAGCAGTCATCTGTGATGAGACTGAGGATTTGATGGAAACATATTGAGAGAAGCTCTGAAAGGAGCAAACAAGAGTAACAAAATGTTTATCTGTGTTTATTCACCCACTCCAGTCAAGACTTTTCCAAGCCTTTTGTCTGAACCAGTTCATACTTTAGTCTATCATCGTTTAACATGATGTAAACAATAAAATTATTTTACATCAAATGGAGAATGCAGTACAGTAGTTAACTCCATCCATCCATAGACGTACACGTAGAAGCAGGTTTTCCCTGCTTCTTCTTAATGTTCATATTCCTATGTAATACAATTTAACCAGGTTTTATTGACAATCAATCCATCCATCCATCCATCCATCCATCCATCCATCCATCCATCCATCCATCCCTCCATCCATCCATCCGTGCAAATAGACAGCAGAGGAATTAAACACTCCAGTGAGTGAACAGCTGAGGCATGTTACTCACAGCCTCTCCAAAGCTAGTGCAGGTGGGTACTCTCTTTCTCAGTTACTGGGTCCAGCTTCTCATTTGCCAGCGTCGGACGCCCAGTTACTGGTGCCATCCTATCAGTGGCATCGGAATGGATATAGCTTCCTGTTCCAAGGAAGTCACTGCTGAATGCAGAATATTCTTAAGTTTGGCACCAATACCATGCCCTAATAGCTACACTATTTCATAATTGAACCTTAAAGAAGCTGAAAGGGCTTTACCTTTAAACATTCCCAGAAAACAATCATAAAAGGTTAAGAATCAATTGTTTAAGGTTATTAATTTCTGTTTGATTAAAAGATTTATTCAAATATTGTATAATTATTATTATAAGTAACATAATATGAAAACTAAATATTCATAAAATGATTCTTACATGAACAATTCAGCAGTCATTTGATGGTTCTTAGAAAGCAGAAGTCTTTGTGATCACATTGTTTGTCATCTGTAATAGTTTTTGTGCAGCTGCTCCACTGCTTTCATTCACTGTGTCTCTCCGAGCACAGAAGTAAACAGCAGAATCCTCTGCTGTCAGGCTCCTGATCTCGAGGTATTGGGTGCTGCTGGGGACATTTTCAGTCATAGTGAAACGGCCTTGAAAGGAGCTTCCATAATCTGCTGAGTCTCTACCAGCATTCATCCTCCCAACCCATTCCAGAGTTTTCCCTGGTTTCTGTTTAATCCAGTGAATGTAGTAGCGTGTCATGTCAAAACCAGACATGACACAAGACATTTTAAATGTCTCTCCGGGTCTTTTTACCTCAGACAGAGATTGTTCCAGTTTAATATCACAGAAGACTCCTGTAAGATTAAATATTTTAGTCAGTAAACCTTAAATCCGCTCATAAATGTTGAAAAGAGACATATAATTCTCACCATGAAAACAAGTTATTGAAAGCAAACTAAAAATGACTGTTCTCTCCATTCTAGAGAAAAACCATTAATTTAAGGCTTTTAAAATATTAAAATGTTCTGAAGGTTTACAGACAGAAATTGTTGTCAGAAGGTCGATTGTGTTGCTTTATAGAAGGAAGAGCTAGCGTAGACCCTCCTTCACCCTACTTATAGGAAAATTTAGAACTGGTGATTGGAGCCTGGAGCTGGTCAGAGTTGGGTAAAAGTCACACAGAGTATAAAAGCTGCAGACATTGTGATAGGTGGCACAAACTTTGCACAGATTCTAGGAACATCATATATAAACACTGAGGGGAAACTGGACTTCTAATGATTGTATGGTATAATATTGCTCGTGTGTCAAGTTTTTTTTAGCTCAGAAAGATGTTTTTTGCTTATATCTTGTCCTATTAAGATGATGGTTTCCCATGCTCCTTCTTCATGATCATTTTCCTATGTAATACATACAGTTTAACTGGGTTTTATTGACACAACTTCATAAAGAAATATTCTAAATGTTTTCTGTCAATTGATTCCAGGCTTAGCTCAGAGAATTGTGTTTTGTAGCCACTTTGACTCTGATCTGTGAATCATCACCACAGTAACAGAACTTCTAAGCAAAAGAGATAAATAAGTATTAGAGGCAGAACTTTGTTAAGAAGTTGAAGTGAAGAGGTGAATTCAAATGTAACCTCCATGCTTTATAACTTTTCTTCTTATCATCAACTGCTTTAATCAACCTTTTTCTTATGAGATAATCCTCCATCCTTGTGTTGTATATGGACAGTTAAGCTGGGTATTGTGTTTTGATGAAGTCTGGGACAGGTACACATACCTTTTTCACAGTAAATTAGTGCTGTATTATTTGTGGTCTGATGGTCCCTCTTCAGGTGGATTATAATATTGCAAGTTCTACTGAGGGGTCTTTATCACTGCATTTATGAAAATGTGGAAATGCTGAACTTCTTTCTGACTTTGTCTTTGTAGTCTGGCTAATATATTTGAGAATTGAAAAATATGATAAAGTTTTGGATTATTAAACTCCCGGAGACAGACTGGCAACCTGTCCAGGGTGTAGACCGCTTCTTGCCCATAAACGGCCAGAGATCCGGCCCCATGCGACCCTCACGCAATAAGCAGGAGAAAATGAATATTTCTATCATTAAACTAATATTTGCAATCTATAAGAAAGTATCTACCAGATTTATGGTTGATGATGACTGATCATTCTGCATAGTTTAAGTAAAAAGTGATATCCATCATTATTCTCCTTTTTTTTTAGTCATTCATAGTATTTTGTTATCCATTCAAGAAAATGGTAGCCAAGGTGTGAAATTGATGTTATAATGTGTGATTTTAGAGATGCTCAGACAACGTGCTATAAGCAATGTTTGATTGCTCTACCTCATCACGCTGCACTTTAGCTAACATTAATGAGATCTGTTCAGTCATGGTGCACTTTGTTGTTTATGCGTCCTCCACTGCTCTAATGTTTATTTAACCATATTTCATGTATTCATTCTTCTTTGTAACAGTTTGTATAGTTTTTGTTTATTAGTTATTTTACCATATTATATTTATTATTATATTGCATTCTGCATGTATTGAATAAGTGTTAATTTGCCAGTTGTTTTGTTTTTTATTATTATAATCTAACTGGTCAGTGTATTTATATGTTTTGCATTGAAAATATTTCAGATATGTTGAATGTCATCAATACACTATGCAGTAGTGAACAAAGGTATTGAGTAATAATTTTCCTTTCTTTTTTTTTATAACAAACAGAGAGCTGCTGAATAACTTTGAACCTAAAGAATTCTGTCTCCCTTTCCAAAAAGTCTCCCATTTGAAATCTGCTTTACAGACGTCAGTAGGTTGAGCCCCAAACCTCACCTATTCTTTCAGGTGTGCCGCCTGAGCAAATACTATTGTGCAAACAAAAACAAAATGAGTATAAATCAAAATGAGCTCACATTCATGTTATAAAATAACAGGGGGCAATTAGGAATAGATGGGAAAATAATAATTTCCCTCCGTATGAGATAAAACATTATATAAAAAATATGAACTTACTAAAATATGATCACTGCCAAAAATAACAAACATTAAAGTGTTATCTTTATTATTTGTAATATAAGCATTATAGTTATGTATTTACATTCTTAGTAGTCATTTGACAGTTCTTAGAAACCAGACATGTCTGATTAATCTGAAGGTTTTTGTACAGCTGCTCCACTGCTTTCAGTCACTGTGGCTGTCGTGCACAGAAATAAACAGCAGAGTCTTCTGCTGTCAGGCTCCTGATCTCAATGTACTGGGTGCTGCTGGGGACATTTTCAGTCATGGTGAAACGGCCTTGAAAGGAGCTTCCATAGATTGCTGAGTTTTTCCCTGTGTCCATCCTCCCAATCCACTCTAAAGCTCTCCCTGGTCTCTGTCTAATCCAGTGCATGTAGTTATCTGTCATTTTAAAACCAGAAGTGACACAAGATATTTTCACAGTATCCCCCGGACTTTTCTCTAAAGAGGCTGACTGAACCAGTCTGATCTCACTCCAAACTCCTGTAAAAAGACATATTATAGTGGTTATCTATCAAGATTATAAATCAATAAAGGAATGGTTTAAAAACATATGGAAATTCTTACTGTCCATAAAAACTGCAAAAAGAAAACACCAGATGGCTGATTTCTTCATCCTATGACAGAAAATTTAAGCTAGTATGTTTTAATAAAAATATGCGTAAAAGTTATATTCTCTGTCCAACAGCAACTGTATAAGAAGGTTGATGGCATCTGCTTAATGGAGGAAGAGTTTGCATAGACCCTCCCCTAACCTTTACAGGTAAAAATCTATTAGCACCCATAAACTGAAATGATGCAAAACTGTTGAATGAACAATTCTCAATTGCACTCCCTAATGCCCAATTCTTGAAAAATGCTCCCACTGACTGTAATAGGCCTTTTAGGTTCATCTTCCATTAAAAAAAAAAATATAAATAAATATATATATATATATATATAAACAGTTATATATATATATATATATATATATATATGTATATATATATATATATATATATATATATATATATATATATATATATATATATTGAAATATAACATTTTATTGAATATTTATGATATGTTTTTATATTTATTTTGCTCTTTTTTATTGAGTTTTGGTAAACTTTGTTTAATTTCATTGTTATTATGGTTTACAAAATCTCAGTTTTGCTTCAGTGCCAGGTGACTGTTTATCCTTTATGTAAAAGTTATCTACAAGCCTTGAGATCAGTAGCTGATTAAATTGAACAAAGATGAGCTGCACAGTACTGAAGACTATTCTGCTGTTTTTGTAACACAAATAACACTGAGCTCCAATAGCCAGCCATATTATCATAAAATTAGCTTCTTGTGACTATCCATGACTAGTGAAAAGAACAATTCTAGAAATCTTCAATCACATTTAAGAGGATCAAAATGCCTTTTGAGATATCTCAAATGACATCACCGGATTGATCATTTAAAGTGTGTGTAGGGGGTTGAAGCCCAATAGTGATAATATTTTTTGGCCAGTTGCGTCTGATCTAACAAGCCAAAACAGCTCTGTTTACATTCGATAAACAAGCCAAAACAGCTCTGTTTACATTCGATAAACATGGCACAGCAATGGTAAAAGGGATCCAGAAAGATAATAGAATGAAACAATAAAGCATACATAACATAGCCTAGCTTCCTGGCATGTTGCTCTCCATTGTTTACTTTCCTGATTTATGTTGCACTGGTGACATCATCAATGCTAACCCAGCATGATGGTGTTACCAGACATGTCAGCCAGACAGGGGGACAGAGGCTGGCGCAGCTTGCCAGCAGGGGGTTAGACCCAGCTTTTTGCCAGTGGGAAGAGGAGCCAAACTCCCATTGTTATCCAGTAGCTCAGACTTCAGCCAGGCACTCTCTGCTCATGCTGCATCTAAGGACCGTCTAGGAAGTTTTAAACCAAAGACACAAGATAAAAAAATATATATGTATATATTTAATCTTCTGGTGATGACGCGAACCACACTGGTTTAGGGGGGAAATGCTTATTACACCAAATAATTTTAAAGAAATGCCTGTATCCAGATTATGTTGTGGATCATCACCAAAAGTTTTATGGACTGTTTTTTGGCATGAGGCAGACTACTGGCTGTATGCTATCAGTGTTCAGGCTCTCAAGGGTTTTTGTACAGCTCTGCTGCTTGTTTACGTCACTGTGGTTCTCTGGCACAGTAATACACAGCTGAGTCTTCAGGCTGCATATTCTGCCCATGTAGAGTAACAGTGTTGCTGGAAGAATCCAGTGTAAAACTAAACGTGTTCTTTAAAGAATTTTTGTAGACTGGCGTGCATCCTGTGCAAGTGTATCCAATCCACTCAAGTCCTTTCCCAGTAGGTTGTCTTATCCAGTGTGTTGCATAGGTGCTCATTGAATAAGAGACCTGACAGCTGATGGTCAGACGTTGATCTGGCTGCACAGACATAGAGGCTGGCTGTGTCAGCTGCTCACACCTCACACCTGGGGACGACACATTAAAAAACAAAGTGTTATCAACTTTAAGCCATTGGCGTGAAGTGATCATGCTATATAGAAAGTGGTTGCCTTAGTGAATCTTACAGGATCTAGTAGCCAGTAACAGCAACAACACTGCAGGAAGCATGTTGGAGTAGAGGGTGATCCAGTGAAAACTTGTGTTCACCTTTTACTGGTAGCTTGAGAATAAATCCACAGAGCCAAATCTTTTATTTGCATATTGACACACTAGCCAATTAAAACTGGTTCTTTAAAACCACAGCCCAAACGGGATGATTTCATTGGACACTGCTACATATAAATGTCTCTTTGGGTGGTTTTATAAATTTTTCATTCTGTTTGTGATATTATTAAAAGAAATAAGAATACATACATATTGATTATATATTTTAACAATACACAATATTTTTGTCATGTAGGTTAAATGTTATACTATATGTTAAATTTGAAATGAACCCTTTAAAATTAATGCTTTTAGTGAACTGTTTATCCTTACAAGATGATCATTTTACTAATGGAGCATAAATGTATTTTTGATAATGATTACTCATCAACGGTATTCTTTAAGCGATAAGAAATATTTATTCACCAGTGTTTTAAGCATCTACAAGTAATGGAACCAGACTCCTAATAACCAGATGGTAAACAGATAAGGAGACAGAGCAGTAAACAGATTAGCTAGAGTCGCGATAATGTCAGTTTGCGTTCAGTTTCCTTTGAAACTCGAAGGGTTCAGCAGCCAGCAGCAGACCTGACAGGTAATGGTGAGAAACAGGTTGTTTCAGCTGGAGAACGTATTTGTACTGAAGATGATGTGATGTGTGTATCGCTTCTTCTATAGCTGCCTAAATCTCCATGTAGAAAAGTAACCAGAAAGCTCTATGCATTTTTATAGTTTATCACTGTATAGAATATTGCTAATCCACTGATGGAGTAATTTTGCCCTGGCTTATCAGTGTCTGTTGCTATTCAAGCAATTGCTTTTCTGTTACTATTAAATTGGGTTTAATATCAACAAACATTTTCGAATCCCTCAATTATCAGTGACTTTTCTCAGCAAGGTCGAAGTAAACAAAAGATTCATTTTAAATCCCTATCACTGAATAAAACATACTTGCAATAATGGTGCATACAGACTCTAGGTCCAAAGACCTAGACTAAAGTTTTTACAGTGTCTAAATAGGAAACCTTTGCAATACAAACCTTTTAAGTTCAAGATAAATGTTATGGAAATTAATTCAAGTGCCTCATAAATATAATAAAAAGAAAATCTTTCTATCTTTCCCTAATTTTCATTGTTGGATGTTTTAAAGTGACCCAAGATTTGTATTATCTGGTCAACTCATGAATAAATATTTTATTTGATATTTTTTTGGGGAAAAAAACAATTGTATTAAATTGTCTTTAATTACATCTTAGGTTTTTATAAATTAAAAAAACACATTCTAAAGGAAAGATAATATACCCATTATAATACCTTTAATTCAGTTCTGTAAACCAAGGCTGTAAAGAGTCCTGAATGAGAGATGGATGCAGAGAACAATGTTTGATGTATAGACAGGCGCTGCTTTTAAAACCCATTTTGACTGAAGCTGAGAGGTAAAAAGATCATGTGTGCTAATAAAAAAACAAACAGTAGAGTTGAGGGTAATCATGTATTTTCTGTCTATGAGAAACAGAGCTACTGTGGGGTTTCTGTCAGCTTCCTGTTGATGCATGTGTTTAACTGATGAAACCTCTCAACACTCAGAGTGGAGGCACACCTGCCGTTTGGGTTTCTGCATCATTAAGTTTCTCTGACATATTTAGTCATTCCTGGAAATAACATGAACAAGGGGCTGGGTGTGAAATATGTAAAAAAAAACTCTAATGAGGGGTTTTAAGAGAATAAAAAAATTGAAAAATAAAGGTAAAATATAAGTAAAAATGTTACATGACACTTGACAGTTTTTACATTTTATTTACAGCTATTTCAACTTAAAACAAGCTTAAATAAAAATAAAAGGCTGGCATATGCTGAACTTTCTTTGTATTTTTTACCTTTTCGGTGTATAAATATAGTATTCATAACGAGCCCAAAACAAATGTCCAACAACAGCTTAACTGGCCTGCAAAAAAGATGAATTTGATTGCAGTTTTAACCTAGCTGCTGTCACACAAAAAAAGAAATAAATAAAAAGAGAAGAAAGATGATTTTCAGTCGCAGCAGATTCAGCATCAAGTCTGCTCGGAAGTTTGTTGGTCGTGTTGCTTCTGTGAACCTCCTTTTATTTTTTTAATTGCTGCCTTTACACCATAAGTCAGAAACACGTTCAGCGATCATCTGGAACATGTCAAATACGTTGATATGCTTTGGAGATAAGGTCTTGATAAGTTACGGCTGAGCTATGCACAAGATACTCATAGGTTGTGGATGAGCTGAACACCACGACTTATGAGTAACCTACACTTAACGTATGTCAACAATCAAATTACTTACCTGTAACTAAAGGCCAAAGTATGAGCATAGCATTATGTCAGGCATACGCCGTCTAAATCATTGCGGTTTGAGAGGGGCTTCATGTTGTTTTTCTGCTTTTTGTAAGAGGCACAGGAGTTTAGACTAAATAATAAAAACTGAATTGAGGATGGAACCAAATAGTGTTCAGACTTTCCTGGATAAATGCTCCCACATTCATCATCCGTTTGAAGACGGAAAACTGCTCAGACATGATAACTTAAGCTTATTAGTCTGAATTTATTTGTAAATATTAAACTTTATTTTTAGTGTCAAAGCAGGATTTGTTATTATACTTTCCGTTGAACATTTTTTAAATTTTGTTACCAGCTTTACCGTTACTGAAAGTCCTGTTCATTCCACAGGAGTGGATGGTCTTGTTGCTGCATGCAGGAAATTAGTAGATGTTGTTATTTAACAGAAAAGCATCATCCGTGCTCACACTGACCTGACCACCAGACATCTGGACTGAACCTTTCTGCTCTCTTTAGTGGGTAACCAGGAGTCTGAAGGGGATTTTATGGACAGGGTTGGAGTCACAGAGGCAGAAACAAATATGAGTCTAAGACAGACTGATGATGCAAAATGTTTTCTTACGTTTTCTTGGGTTAAGTTTTAACAACAATCTCTTCAAGGAATACATTTTATTTTAGGTTGAGGAGTTAAGAGTTTCTTTATCTTATTTCTGTTTCATATCTGTTTTTAAACTGACAAGCATAAAGCAAAACCCTGATCAAAACTCTAAATGTTGCATCACATGTATAAAAGCAGTGAAGTAGGATTTTTAGTTAAAGAAAAAAATGGAGTAACTTTATTGGAGCATAGAGTAATACAAATGTTTTATTATTTGGAATCCTTAATACTGATATTCTTTATCTATTTGCCTTTATGTGTCATTTTTTTGTTGACTTGTTCGGATCGGATCAGTTACTTTTCAATGTAAAGTTATTTGCATTGCACTTTACTACATGAAACTTGCTTTAGAGTAAAGTTTGATTGATTGATCAATTGATTGATCAAATATTCCTTCTGTTAACCACATTATATGACTTTTCAAATATAATGGTAAACTTGTCAAATAATATTCCTCATACAGGGATTAGTGTTTTCACTTCAAAGTAACTGAAAGAACAATAATTGCTTTTTTTAACAGAAGTTAGTGATAAAGTGTTTTCCGAAATCAGTGTGTTAGACCACCATCTGGTCTGTGCTACTAGATCTTTATAACTCTCTTGTCTCGGTGAATTATGTCCCAGTCTAACTGTTAGACCCAACTAATAATGTATGATACAGAATATAATCTGTAGTTCTTCCAGGCATGACTCATATATTTTGGAATTTCTTGTCCTTTTTTACTTAGCTTACTTATATCCAGCAATAAAAAGTATCTTTCAAAAGTGTTTTAGGATTCAATGTCATTTGAATGAGGAGTTTCACCTGACAGGACATAAAGGCACAGCCTACCTCACTGAATTTAACAAAGATACATTATTTCTTCTTGTGTGTTCTGTACAAAACATTTTTCAATTTCAGGATTTAAAAAAATTCTATTTTGGTTTATATGAAAACTCTCAAAAAATAATTTTGCATGAAATTCTCAAGTATTTGTCTTGTATTTATTTATTTTTTTGTTGTTTCAAGGGGAGGCTTATACTTCTAAGCAGTATTTAGCAGTATCTCTTCAGGCTATTATTTTTTTCTATAGTATGTCAAAAACATAGAATTTATTTTTATTCGACAAATTTTCTGTCTTGATTCTGATCATTTTCATATATAAGCTTTTTGTCAGGCCGCCTAACTCAGAACTTCAAATTATTCAGTTACCAAATGCAGTACATCCCTTCTTTAAAGTAAGGGGATACACTTCTAATATACCTCTATTGACAGCAATACATTTTATTAATTTCCACCAGCTGCCTTATGCTAAGACAGAGACTCTTTCGTTTCTTTATCTGAATCCACCAAAATAATCCATTAAAAGTATTTTTTTCAAAATATGACACACTGATTGTGAGTAAAATGCCATAATATTTCTTTATAAAAAAAATTAGCCGAAGACATTAGATGTATGTATCTTGTTACCATGCTGTTGACAGAAAACCCAGATGTCCCCAACCCTGACCTCATATTGTCGTTCTTTCTTGGAGGTTTTAGTGCAGCTGCTACTCTGCTTTCAGTCATTGTGTCTCTCGAGTGCAGAAGTAAACAGCAGAATCTTCTGCTGTCAAACTGCTGATTTCTAAGTACTGGTTGCTGTTGGGAACATCTTCTGTCATGATGAAGCGGCTTTGAAAGGAGCTGGCATAGCTAGGTCTGTTTCTACCAGTGTACATATACCCAATCCACTCCAGAGCTCTCCCTGGTTTCTGTCTGATCCAGTGGATATTATACCTTGTCATGCTGTAACCAGAAATGACACAAGACATCTTAACTGTCTCTCCAGGTCTTTTCACCACAGAGGCTGACTGATCCAGTCTGATCTCACTCCAGACTCCTGTAAGAAAACAGCTTGTGGTCATCGTCTTTGGAATTAATAAAATGTTGGATATATATATCACAATAATAGAATGAAAATCTTACTATGAATAAAAAGTACAAAAATAAAATTCCAGAGGATTGTTTTGTCCATCCTTTGACAGAAACAACTGAAGCGTTGTTCTTACAAAGCCTTAGGAAAAAACTGATGAAGGAAACTTACAGTTGGTTTACCTTTAAGAGAAGGTGGGTTTGCATAGGCCCTCCCCTTCTGCTATGGGTTAAAACCAACATGAAACTTCGGATTTCTTTAAGACAAGATACCAAACTAGAGCAGAGTTAAATGTTTCTAAGTTCTAGAAATTGAGAGCATGCTTCATAAAAGCTGTTTCAAACTGGGGCTCTGCTATTTATTTTATTTTGCTTTGTTGTGCATCTTGATAATTGTTTTTATATTAAAGTAAAAAAAAAGAAATCCATCATGTTAAAAGATGAAACATCCAATAAAGTGTAAGGCTTGTATTTGTTAGTGATTGTCTTATTGCTTTGTGTTTGTGCATTTTGTGGGGGAAAAAAATCATATTACATAATCAAAAACTTAAATTTAAATCTTGTGATCTTAAAATCTTAATAAACTCCCAGCATTGATTTGCTATATTGTTAAGAGAGGATACACAATAATAGGGTGAAGCAGCATATTCTGCTATTGTTGTGATTCCCCTCATCAACTATTTCTAAGTTAGTATGATTAGGGTAAAAAAAAAGAAAATGCGGAACTATTGAAACACTTGAAATAGCAGTTATTTTATTTAAAATAACAATTAGTTATTAGCCGTCTGTTCCTTGATAACACCAGTGGTCTCAGGGCTCCCCCTCTTGGAGCCTCCTGATACATGTCCAAGAAGAGATTTAATTTTGCTTTGCTACTGATCTGTCACTGTCAGATCTAGAACATTAATAGACAGAATAAACACTTTATAGTAATACACATACCTTAGGCTGTATATTCTGTCCATTTCATCACTAACTTGTTGGAATTTCCACTTTACCTCTTAACTTGTTTATCCTTTCCTAGTAACTTAATCTAGAACTAAGGAAAGCCAATTGTGGAATACTGAATTACATTGTTATCCAAGGGATAAAATAATATAGATTTTTTTTAGTAAGTTCATAAATGTTTTTTTCTTTAAATATAATCCATTATAGAATTGTTGGTGTGGAAACTAACGCGGAGAAAGAAATAAAGAAAGAACTTGAGTTTTAATTAAAACATTAATGTATTTTTAAATAATTATAAATGAGACTTAATATTTTTAAATAATAATTTCAACATAATTTTTGTCTGTATTTTTTATTTTGAAAAAACATAGCCACTCCATCATCAAATAGTAGCACTTGAGGTTTTTGTACAGCTGCTTAACCAACTCCTGCTACTGTGGGTCTCTAGCACAATAATAAACAGCAGAATCTTCCGTCTTCAGTCCGTTCATCTGCAGAAACAGCTGCTCTCTGCCATCGTCTCTGGAGACAATAAACCTGCCCTGGACTGACTGGGAGTAGTACTGGCTGCCCTGAGCTTCAGTTGCAATCCATTCCAGTCCTTTTCCAGGAGCCTGTCTGATCCAGGCCATCCAGTTGCTGCTGAATGAGAGCCCTGATGTTGTACAGGTCAGTTTGTGGGATTCTCCTGGTCTTTTAACCGCTGGTTCAGATTCTCTCAGAGTCTGGCAATAAACACCTGTAAATATGATTAAAAATACAATGATTTATGAATGATGAAACCTTGCTGTGTTTGGATAAATGAACAATAAGTGAAAATCTCCACCTTCCCAGCAGATAGCTAGAAGCAGCAGCCCTGTCCTGTAACCCAACATGCTGATGTCTGTTCAGACAGGATCAAGTGTGTCATTAGTAGAGGTAGAGGACATCTGGGTTTGCATAAACACCTCCTCACTGTGGAAGGAGAACCTCCCTCTTTAATTTTGTTAAACTTGATAGTCCCAAAAAATTATCTTTTTTAATTATAAAATATCACAATTTATACTTTTTAACTCAATTTTGCTATCTAGCACCCTCAGTTGCTAAAAGACACACATTGCTGATTTAATGGCAGTTTTATTCTTATATATCCCAATTCAACATGTTAAATTTATTCCCTTTTTGCTTTTTTTTAATGATAGATTTATCTCAGGTTTTTAAGTTTAGGTTTTATATTGAGTGCTGCAAAGTGGTGAAGTTTGTGGCATTGTTGCCTTGCAGCAAGAAGTTCCTGACCTTTCATTCCTGACCTAAAGTCTTTTTTCATGGAGTTTGCATGTTCTCCCCATGCATGCAGGGCTTCTGCCTAAGTATTCCGGTTTACTCCAACAGTCCAAATAAACAAGACTGTTACTTGCATCTTTTAAATGTCCCTTAAGTGTGTGAGTAGGTATGTGTTTGTGTGCACGTGCCTTCATGTGTTCTGTGTTGCCCTGTCACAGACTGGTGATGAATTAAGGGTGTACCTCGCCTTTGTCCATTGACTGTTGAGATATGCATCAGCCCCAGCATGACCCTGATGGAATAAGTAGAGAGATGGGATGGATGGATGAATGGATTGGATGGATGGATGGATGGATGGATGGATGGATGATGGATAAATTTGTATTGATCTATATCTTTGCCCCAGATATCTCAAAAGACAAACCCTCAAAAACGAAACACCCCAGGTCACCCAGAAATAACAGAAAAAAGAAGCAGAGTTGTGGTTTAATTCCAATTATCTTTGTTTTACGAAAATACCGTATTAATGCTATTTTCATTGTCCCTATAAATCATCATCTTTAGTCAAAAAATTATTTATATATGTTAAATGCATTTTTTTAATAAGATGTGTATTTTTTTATTTAACTTTTTTTTGATGATCTTTGTTCTTGTTCCGTTCTGTGTTCTCTGAATTAACAGCCATGGCCTAAGATGGAGAAGACGTTGGACCCAGCGCTACTATGATTGGTCTAGTCCACCATCAATCATTACCTATGGCTGATTTAGATTTTTTTTTTTTTTTTTTTTTTCAATGAGCATAATGTGAAAGATAGAGACACAGAAAAAAAAAAGCCTTCCGACTCAAATCACCATAAACCCATCAGGCAAGTGGCCCTTATGCCTGATTGCCAGTCCAGCGTGGTAATGCCCCACTATGGCTCTAAATAAGAGGAAATAGTGAAGGTACAGTTTTTCTTGATAAGCACATTTAATTAATCCTAAATAATTTTGGTTTACCTTCCCTATTGAAAGAAATCAATTGAAAATGTTTTCAGATTAGTTAAACGCCCCCTCCCCATAACTGATTAGGATCCTCTGAAAAGAAAAGTTTGTTCAAAAACAAAACTATTTTTCAAGTTTAAGCTTTTGTCTTTTCTGCAGATTTTTGGAAAAATAAGTGTCTGAATGAGTGTGACTGTCACATTTGCAGCTGTGGGAGTTTATGTACAGCTTGAGGCTTCCCTGTGTCACTGTGGCCTTCGAGCACAATAATAAACTGCAGAGAGTCTTCAGTCGCCAAGTTGCCATGTGGAGATACACTTGATCCTTGCTGTTATCTCTGGAGATGGTGTAGAAGCTTATTCGGATAGATGGGGACAATATTTATCGTTCCACTGGGAGCAGATATATGTGGGCAATCCACCCAGTCCTTTTCCTTCAGCCTGTCTGATCCAGCTAATATCAGCATTGTCATCTGAGATTCCCTCATATGTACAGGTCAGAGTGTGGGATTCTCCAGGTCGCTTTCCCTGTTGTTTCAGATTCAGTCAGAGTCTGACTGGAAAACACCTGTAAGAAAAATCTGAGAAATCAGAAAAGATCCAAACAGAAACTCATAACCTGAACATTTTAGATGTTTGACAGTTACCAGAAACTGTTAACAGAAGGAAAAAAAGAACACATCCAACTAAGGTCATTGTTAAAGTCATTGCTCTTCTCTCTCCAAGTCTGGTTCATTCTGTGATAAATAAGGAACTGTACACTGGCTCCTCCCCACACCAACTAAATTAATGCAAATGTTAATATTTATAGGAAAATCAGGTTGTGACTGATAAATAGTGATCATAATAAAAAAAATAGATTTACTAAATATCATTACTTATGGGCTGATCTACCAGATATTCTTTTTTTAGAACAAGCATAATGGGAAAGAGAGAGACAGAGAAAAAAAAAACAAAAAAACTGCCGAACTCAAATCACCATGAGCCTGTTATGCCAGATTGCCAGTCCAGCAGTGGAAATGTTCCACTATGGCTCTATAAATAAAAGCGAAACAGTGAAGGTGCAGTTTTCTGATAAGCAGATATAATTATTCCTTAAAAAAAATGGTTTACCTTACCTATTGGGAGCATTCAAGTCAAAATGTTCTCACATCAGTGAAATGCCCCTCCCTATAGCTGATAAGATCCTCTGAAAAAAAAGGAAGAGAAAAAACATAAATCTGTAAAACAGAGTTTGTAAAAACAAAACACATATAAAATCTGAAAACAAAAATTTTGTTCAAAAAAAGAAAAAAAAGACTTTTTTTTTTACTTCAACTTGTTTTTGCATCGGGTGCAGAATTAAAATCCTTCAAATATCTCTCAAGATCATATGTTAGGCTTTTATATATGCCTTGAGTATTCATGTCAGCTGCGTTTATCGGTGAGGCATGTTACAGTATTATTCAAAATCAATCACATACATATACAATAGTGATGATGATGATGTTTTAAAGGCATTTCCTGTTCCCACTGTCTATGAATGCAAAAATTGGGAATAGGTTGTTTAATCACTGTGTTGAGCATTTAGTTATAATTTCTCATCACCATCAACAAAGACTCCACACTCCAAGCCACAACAGGGCTGTCACAGTCTTTGTTTTCCATTTGTTGTCCTCTGCTGCCCTTTTGTGTCCTCTTTCCCTTCAGAATCTGTTTTCTGCTCTGCTTCTCACCTGTTTTCAATCTTCTCATTCCCTGCGCCTCTTCTTTGTCTCTGTCCCTCCTAAAAAGCTTTCAGCCCTCCCCTTCAGTTCCTGTTCTGCTGGATCCTCGCTTCAACCTCTGTCTGCCACCTCGTGTCCTCCCTGGCTCCTGTAGGAGTTTGAGTTTCTCCCTGATGTCTCCTTGGTTCTGGTTTGTTTGTGTAATTTCTGTTGGATTTTTGATTCCTGCCTCAGTTCCTGTGAACCTCATTAAACTACACCTGCAATTCACCTCTGCCTACTCTTGCCTCTGCATTACGGTCCTCGATCCAACACCAAATCCTGACAGAAGGATCCAGCCAAAAATGGACTCAGCAGAAATCCAGGCAAGTGAATTTCTCAGAGTTCTTCATATACCAGAGTCAGACCTCTGGTATATGAAGAACTCCCATATACCGGGATCTGGCTCCCAGCCAGCCAGATCCCGGTTCAGAGCCTGTTAGCGTTCCAGTTTCCCTAGCTCCAAGAGCCCCTCAGCGGGCGCTCCAAGCCTCCAAGAGCCCTCTGTGGGGAAATCCAAGCCTCCAAGCCCCCAATGAGGCTGTACCTGAGTAGGCGGTCCCCTCGGTGGCTGTTCCTGAGCCGCAGTAGGTGGTCCCCTCGGTGGCTGTTCCTGAGCCGCAGTGGAGGGCCCCTTCTGAGCCTGTTCCTGAGCCGCAGTGGGCGGCCCCCTCTGAGCCTGTTCCTGAGCCACAGTGGGCGGCCCCCTCTGAGCCTGTTCCTGAGCCACAGTCGGCAGCCCCCTCTGAGCCTGTTGCTGAACCGCAGAAACGGAGGCAGCGTCCTCCTCGGAGCTTCCTGCTGAAACGGAGGCGGCATCCTCCTCGGAGCTTCCTGTTGAAACGGAGGCGGCATCCTCCTCCGAGGTTCCTGCAGCAACGGAGACGTCGTCCTCCAGAGGCCCTCCTTTGTCGCTGGCCTCCTCCAGAGGCCCTCCTTTGTCGCCGGCCTCCTCCAGAGGCCCTCCCTGTCGCCGGCCTCCTCCAGTGGCCCTCCTTCATCGCCGGCCTCCTCCAGAGGCCCACCTTCATCACCTGACCCACGACCGGCCGCCAGAGACTCGACCTCGCCTCCGGTCCTGTGGCCGGCCTCCAGAGCGTCTGCCTCGCCTCCGGCCCTGCGGCTGGCCTCCAGAGTGTCTGCCTCGCCTCCGGCCCCGCGGCCGGCCTCCAGAGCGTCTGCCTCACCTCCGGCCCACGCGGCCGGCCTCCAGAGACTCCGCCTCGCCTCCGGCCCCACGGCCGACATCCTGAGACTCTTCCTCGTCTGCCTCCAGAGACTTTTTGTTGCCCTCGCCCACCCTGGGTGGGTTGGTTTTTGTTTTTTGGACTCTGTTTAGTTTTCGTGCCCTCCTTCCTGGTTCCCCCTCCGCCCACCCTGGCTGGGTTGTTTTTGTTTTTGGACATTTTAGGGCGTCTGGGATCCGCCCTTAAGTGGGGGGTACTGTCACAGTCTTGGTTTTTCATTTGTTGTCCTCTGCTGCCCTCTTGTGTCCTCTTTCCCTAGCTCGGTTTTCTGCTCTGCCCTCACCTGTTTTCAATCCCCTCGTTAGCCCTCTCTTTGTCTCTGTCCCCTTTAAAAGCCTCCCTCTTCAATTCCTGTTTGCTGGATCCTCGTCTAACGTCTGTCTGTTTACCTCGTCTCTCCATGGCTCCTAGAGTTTTGTTTTCCTCTGATGTCTCCTTGGTTGTGGTTCGTTGTTATTTCTGTTGGATTTTTTGATTCCTGCCTCAGTTCCTGTGAACCTCATTAAACCCACCTAAATTCACCTCTGCCTACTTGCCTCCGGATTTGGGTCCTCGATCCAACACCAAATCCTGACAAGGGCCATGAGTTTACAGCGCAGAAAAACATCAGCAAGTTTGAAAAAAAAAAAAAAGAATCTGAAGAGTGTTTTTTTCTTTCGAACAAACTTTTGCTTCTTCTGGTTAAAAATGTTTTTCCTTTTAATTTTTTTCGAGGTATAATTTTTCAAACAATTTTTGGTACAATTATTAATATTTTTGACAAACTTTCTTTACAGGTTTGCTTTTTATCTTGAACAAACTTTATGGCAATTTATCTCCACCCAGCCTTCATCATTCATATAGTACAGTTTGGAAGCAGTAGGACACCTAAAACTGTCTGCACTTCCAAACTTTATGATCAGGGTGAGAAGGTTGTGTTTCAGCTAAAGATTTGATTTTTAATTTTTTTTTACTCCAATTTTTCAAAGTTTTTGAGTTTTGTGTATTTTGTCTTATAAATTGAAAATAAAGCATAATTTCTCTTGTCTGAAAACAGGGGTGTCTGAATGGTGCGTGTATGTCACATTTGCAGTTGGAGTTTATGTACAGCTTGAGGCTTCCTGTGTCACTGTGGCCTCGCGGCACAATAATAAACTGCAGAGTCTTCAGTGATCAAGCTGCTCATGTGGAGATAAATTTGGTCCTTGCTGTTATCTCTGAGATGGTGAAGTTTATTCAGGATAGATGGGGAATAATATTTATCTGCTTCCACTGGGAGCAGATATGTGGGCAATCCACTCCAGTCACTTTTCCTTCAGCCTGTCTGATCCAGCTAATATCCGCACTGCTATCTGCTATTCCTACATATGTACACAAGCCAGAGTGTGGGATGCTCCAGATCGTTTCACTGTTGGTTCAGATTCAGTCAAAAGTCTGACTGAACACACCTGTAAGAAAATCAGAGAAATCAGAAAAGATCCAAAGAGAAACTCATAACCTGAACATTTCAGGATGTTTGACAGTTACCAGAAACTGTTAACAGAAGGACAAGAAGAACACAATCCAACTAAAGTCATTGTGAAAGTTGTTGCCTTTCCTTGCAAGTGCGTGGTTCACACTTCGTGATATATATAAGGAAATGTACACTGGCTCCTCCCCACACCAACTAAATTAATGCAAATGTTAATATGTATGGGAAATGAGGATGTGACTGATAGATAATGATCATAATAAAAAAGAAATTACTCAATATCATTACTTATGGGATAATGATCTACCACATTTTCTTTTCACAACAAGAATAATGGGAAAAAAAAACTGCCGGACTTAAATCGCCATAGGCCCAATAGGCAAGAGCCCGTTAAGCCTGATTGCCAGTCCGGCGTTGGAAATGTTTCACTATGGCTCTATAAATAAAATGTAATAGTGAATGTGCAGTTTTCTGATAAGCAGATTGAATTATTCCTAAAAAAAATTGGTTTACCTTACCTATTGGGAGAAATCAAGTCAAAATGTTCTTACATCAGTGAAATTCCCTCCCCCATAGCCAGATAAGATCCTCTGAAAACAAAGAGAAAAAACATAAACCTGAAAAAAAGAGTTTGTTAAAAAAAAAAAACACGTATGAAATCTGGAAAAACAAAAGTTTGTTCAAAAGAAAAAAGACTTTTTTTTTTTTTACTTCAACTTGTTTTTGCATGGGGTACAGAATTAAAATGCTCTACATATCCCCAGTGGCACGGGAAGGTTGGGGTGCTATAGCTGCACAAAGATTCATAGCATCAGCCCCCCATGGTGGGGGGCTGTGGAGTAACATAATATTGTACTTAAAACATGAAATTATTTATGTATTTATTTTTAAAATAATTGTGTTTGATATGGGATTAAAATGATGGGCTGTGTATAAGATAGCAACTAATGATTCATTATTTTAATATTTCATAAAAACTAGGCTACTCCCCGAAAGTGCTTCCGCCACCTCACATTCGTTTAGGCATGGCTAGCAATAGGCAGCAGAAACGTATTTCTGACTATTTCGAGGTAAGAAATGGTTTTAATTCCCCTATACTGCTGCCGCAGCATTTATTTAGCGTCATTTATTTCTTATTTATTTCTATATGCTGTGCCTATTTGTCGTAGTCCTGTGGCTGAAGAAGTCTACGCTAGAATAAGGCTGCATATCACTAAATATTATGCCTGTATTAAGCCATTTAGTGATAAAATATGAAATTTGTTTGTTTTTTTTGTGTGTTTTTTGTTTCAGATATGAAATCATTCCCCATATCCATAGTCGAATGGACTTTCAAGACGTTCAATGCTCAGTTTAGGCGATATTTAGGCCATGTTTCATTCAAGTATTCCTGATCCTGTTGATTGGGAGCTGTTGTTTGTTTTGAATTATTAAAAGAGAAGAAATAAAGTTTAAAATGTTCATGCTTTGTTCCGATTTATTTTAAATGGCAGTTCTTGGCGACAAATGTAGGCCTACACAATATTATGTTAAAAACGTCAGCCACAGCCTTCAACATAATGATGTCATGTGTTTTCCCCAGCCATCAGCCCCCCTCGCTTGAAACAGCTTCCAGCGCGCCTGCATATCCCTTAAGATCATATTTTAGCCTTTTATATATGCCTTGAGTATTCATGTCAGCTGCGTTTATCGGTGAGGCATGCTATTATTCAAAATCAATCACATACATATACATTAGTGATGATGATGTTTTAAAGGCATTTTCTGTTCCCACAGTCCATGAATGTAACAATTGGGAACAGGTTGTTTAATCACTGTGTTGAGCATTTAGTAATGATTTCACACTCCAGTCAACAAAGACCCCACACTCCAAGCCACAACAGGGCCATGAGTTTAAATCCCCAAAAAAACATCAGCAAGTTTGAAAAAAAAAAAAAAAAATCTGAAGAGTGTTTTTTTCTTTCGAACAAACTTTTGCTTTTCTGGTTAAAATGTTTTTCCTTTTAATTTTTTTTTTCGGTATAATTTTTTTTCAAAACAATTTTTATACTATTATTAATATTTTTTTTAACAAACATTCTTTTATAGAGCTTTTTTTATTTTGGTAATAAACTTATGGCTTCAATTTCTAGCTCCATAATTCCAGCCTTTAATCATTCATAAAGAATCAGGAAGCAGCAGGACACCTAAAACTGTCTGTGCATTTCCAAACTTTGTGATCAGATGAGAAGGTTGTGTTTCAATCAAAGATCTGACTAATTTTGCTTTACTCCAATTTTTGTTTTTGGAGTTTGTGTATTCTGTCTATAAAATTGAAAATAAGCACAATTCTCTTCTGTGAAACCGGGTTTCTCAATGAGTGTGACTGTAAATATTCGCAGCTTTAGATTTTAAGTACAGCTTTTTAGGTTTCCTGTGTCACTGTGGCCTTTAAGCATCATAATAAACTGCAGTCTTCAGTCGTCAAGCTGCTCATGTGGAGATAAACTTGGTCCTTGCTGTTATCTCTGGAGATGGTGAAGCGATTCTGATAGAAGGGGAATAATATTTTGTTGGTTCCACTGGGAGCAGATATGTAGGCAATCCACTCAGTCCTTTTCCTTCAGCCTGTCTGATCCAGCTTTCAATATGAGCACTTCATCATCTGAGATTCCTTCATATGTACAGGTCAGAGGTGGGATTCTCCGTGGTCGTTTCACTGTTATGTTCAGATTCAGTCAGAGTCTGACTGAACACACCTGTAAGAAAATCAGAAATATCACAGCATCCAAAGAGAAACCTATAACCTGAACATTTCAGATAAGCCGAGTTACCAGAAACTCGTTAACAGAAGGACAAGAAGAACACATCCAACTAATGTCATTGTGAAATTTGTTGCTCTTTTCTGCAAGTGTGGTTTATACTGTGATATATAAGGAAATGTACACTGGCTCCTCCCCACACCAACTAAATTAATGCAAATGTTAATATATATAGGAATGAGGGATGTGACTGATAAATAATGATCATATTAGAAACATATATTTCATTCTCAGTCTATTTTATTTAGCTATGAACAAAAATCTATCTTCAAGCCGCTTCTCACTTCCAGCAGCTCAACGGGAACAAATACCTCTTAAAATGCTTAAAATTCTAATTTATTGTGCCATCATAAAGAATAATGTTTGATACAGACTATGCTGCCAAATTAATAGCTGTCTTGGTGTATGTATACATTTGGAAGGACAGCTGGCATCTTTCTCAAAAAAGTTATTTGTTATTTATTTAGTATGAAATTTGAAAGATTTATGTTTATGTTGAATATAGAATATTTACCTAAAAGAACTGGTGTAGTGGGTTGATTAAAAATTAGTGCATTTGCTTCCCTCTGGTGGTTTTGTTTTGCATCTTTACCCTAAATTTATACTTGACAGAACCATTGATGGTCTCAGTTGTTTAGGCTCTCTAGGGGAATAATTCACTGCTATATTAAGTTTCAGCTCAAGTTAGAGCTACTGTATTTTAAAAAAGGAAGAATTTATCAACATTTTGCCGTTGTTGTTGGAGCCTGAGTTACAGTAATTTTCTACATCTAGGCTTTTTTTTTTTATTTGAGGCAAGGGAGTAACAATTTAATATTCAAGACATTTCTTTTTTTTTACACATAAAGTTTTTCCTTTTTTGTCTAAATTAAAAGAAAAGCAAACAAAACAATTATTTTTTTTTCCAATTTGACACAGTTAACATCTTGCTGGTTTAAACTCAATAAACAATTTGTCTTAACTAATCAACATATTCTCATTATCAGTTCGTATGAAATCGCATTTAAAAGTTATAAACACTATTATTTTGTAATGCTTAGGAGTTTGAACTGGGAAAAACAGTGCAATAATCACTTCTTCAAGTCTCTAACTACGTTGCTTGCTGTTTTATATCTTGGGTTAGGGTCAGGGTTAGGGTTAATTGTAATTTAAATTCTGTGTTCTTGAATGGTGCGTAAGATGCTTATGCGCATACGACTAAAAAAACGTCCAAAAGGTACGAAATTACGGTGCATAACTTTTCGTACAATTTCATACGAACTCATAATGAGAATACACTGAACTAATGGTTAGTGAAATGACACTAATGAGTTCTAGGCGCTGGCTGCTGCTGCGGGCATCTTCCATCATGCTGAAATGGCTTTGAATGGAGCTGGCATAGCTAGTGTTGTTATCACCAGCGCACATATACCCAATCCACTCCAGAGCTCTACCTCTTCTCTGTCTGATCCAGTGGATATTATTTTCTGTCATGCTGCATCCAGAAATGACATAAGACGTCTTAACTGTCTCTCGAGGGCTTTTCACCACAGAGGCTGACTGATCCAGTCTGATCTCACTCCAGAGAAAATAAGCGAAACAGCTTTTGGTCATCGTCGTTTGAATTAATAAAATGTTGGATAATATCAATAAATGTACTGAAAATTTCAAAGTGATACCAAACTAAAAGCAAAGTTAAATGTTTCTAAGTTGTAGAAATGAAGAGCATTTTTTCATTTCATAAAATGTGTTTCAAATTTGGGGTCTGCTTCATATTTTATTTTGCTTTGTTATCCATCATGATTTGGAAACTACGACGAGTATTATGGCCAGGCTAGAGATTTTCTTTTCTTCTATTTTGAGAATAAAGTCGTAACATAGAATAAAGTCCTAAAATTATGAGAAGCAAGTTGTATTTTATGGCAACTCTTACAAGAAACACTTTCTACCCTAAAATGAGGAATGTCAAGCATTATGTGAAGTTATACTTTGGCATTGGTTTGACAAATAAGAAAATCTTTTAAAACATCAGCATCAAATTGAGCAGTATGTCAAAGTGGACTCAGGTTGCTGTTTGGTGGAGCTGTTCAGCTGTCATATGCTGGTGGGAGCTCGAAGCTTTCTTTCTGAAACGGGTTGTTGTATGATGACTTCATTCTTGTAATATTACAACTTTATTTTCATAATTTACGACTTTATTGTTGGAATTTTACGACTTTATTCTCATAATATTACAACTTTATTCTCGAAATAAAATAAATAAATAAATCTCTAGCCTGGCCCTAATACTCCCTCATAGGATTAATATTTATATTGTTAAAGTAAAATATATAAAAAAAAAAGAAATCCATCATGTTAAAGGTTGGCATATCCAATATAGTGTAAGGCTTGTATTTCTCTCTGTTTGTCTTAATTTTTCATGTTTGTGTATTTTGTTAATATCATGTTATCAAAAGCTTGTTCAGTTGAATTCAGATCATAAGCTTTTATTGGATTTAAAAAGCAACCCTTCCATCCATTGCATCTTATGTTTTATTCCCAGACATGGTTAAAGAGCAATCAACAGACAATAGTAAAACGAGAAATAAAAAAAACAATAGTATTAATAACATCCATTGATATTTTTAATACCCCAAAATTAATGAAGACATTCCCTTTATATCAACAATAATTTTTTTCCCACAGTGTGATGCAGCACCCCTTTAATTATACTGTATTTATTGTGTAAATCAGGTGTCTTCCTCTTGATAATACATTGAACACTATATTTTATTTTCATCCCGGCATACTGACCGTTACCTAAAGAACTAAGGGCTCTGACGGCAACGCCTCTATTATCATACCTGGTAAAATATAAATGTCAAATTGAAATAAGCTTTAAAACTAGGTGGAGAAAGGATCAGAAATTATACAGTTAGCAGACATCTATTTTTTTTTTACCATCCCACCAGTCTGGGGAGAGTTGTTACTTGTCACTGATAACATATTGGAGAAAATACAAATAGAAATAACAAAGCATTTTGAAGGACATGCCTTTTAGACAAAAAGGCGGAACAAAAATTATATCAGAACAATGAGTGAAAGTCATTTAGCAAACACATAAACCATAGAAACCTGCAAGTGATGTAACAAGATTCTGCAGGTTGTGTAAAGAAAAGAAGCGGAGCTGAGGTTAACCCAAATGTTTTCTGTCCTTATGAAACCATGCTGCTGCTGATTTTCAGCTTCCTGTGTATATGTGGGTTTAACTGATTAAACTGCTGTGCTTAACACTCAGAGTCTAGGCATATACTTTTCAAAGCTGTATCTGATTCATTAAAGCTGTTATAAAAACATAAATGATTTAGATTCAACATAAAAAAAATATTAAAACAGATCGAGAAGTTTAAAGGATTAAAAAATGAATAAAGAAAACAGTCACAAACAACATACATAAAAATAAACTAATTCCTTACTGAAAGTAATATATTGAAATGTATAACTACTTAAAATTAAATTTGCAGATATTGATGCATACAATATACATTCTTAAAAAAAACACTTTCCATGTAATTTGAACTATAATTCAAATGAATTCACAAGGCATTAAAAGTAAGACAGTTACCCCTTGCTCATAATTCTCTGATTGCAATCTTAAACGACAATGCAGAAACACATGAAAATGACAGAATTTATGTAGTAAACAAATCTAAATTATTTGTTTCAAGTGTATTTTTTTATATTTTGGTGTGTAAATAGGCCCAGATTTCCTGATTCTG